>APFE031348444.1:54137-74106 GCA_000404065.3 Pinus taeda
CCTCATTTTTGTGCAAAGATGCCATTTCATTAACCATGGTCTCTTTCCAAAGTTTTCCATCCTCTGAATCCACTGCTTCCTTCATAGTTCTGGGATCATCATCAGTAATAGATAAAGCAAATTTTGAACAGAAAGTAGATGGACTATACCTTTGTAGCTGCCATCTTTCTCGAATTGATCTTCTTACACCCGGAGTTTGTGGCTCTTCATCTTCTGATTCCTCCTCTGTTGTAGAGTCTGATTCTTTCTCCTTTAGCTCAAACTCTATCTTCTCAAGCTCCTTTGGTTGGACTTCATGTTTAATAACATCTTTCACCTCTCCGAACACCACATCTCGGCTATACACGACCTTCCTTGTTAGTGGGTTCCAAAGCTTATAACCCTTTAAACCATGCTTATACCCAATAAATATGCACTTTTTAGATTTTCTATCCAACTTGGTTCGTTTCTCCTTTGGAACATGTACACATGCATCACATCCAAATACCCTTACACGTGAAAGAGATGGTTTGTTACCAGTCCATACCTCTTGTGGAGTCTTATCCTCCAACGTTGATGAAGGTGACTTGTTGACTAGGTAACATGCAGTATCCACCGCCTCTGCCCAAAATTCCTATCCTAACTTGGCACCATTGAGCATGCTTCTTGCCATTTCCATCAATGTCTTGTTGATTCTTTCTGAAACTCCATTTTGTTGAGGTGTATATGGAGTAGTCTTTTGTCATGATATACCACACTTCTTACAAAATTCTTCAAATTCCTTGCTGCAAAAATATCCACCATTATCTGTCGTCAGCACCTTTATCTTCTTCTCTATCTGATTTTCCACGAGAGCCTTAAATGATTTAAACCTATCAAAGACTTCAAGTTTCCTCTTAAGTAAATATATCCATGTATTCCTTGAGAAGTCATCTATAAATGATACATAGTACACAGACTTATCCAGTGATGGAACCTTCACAGGTCCAAACACATCATTGTGCACAAGCTCTAATATCTATTTCGCCCTCTTACTTCTAGAGGGGAAACTCACCTGATTCTGCTTCCCATATACACAATTTTCACAGAAATCAAAATCCAGAGAGCTATTACTCATACCTGCTACCATATCTTTACCATGAAGTATTCAAAAGCCCTTCTCTCCAATATGTCCAAGCCTTTGATGCCACAGCATGGTCCTCTCTCCAAAGACGACTAGATTTTCTACTCCACTTTCAGGAACCACATAACTATTGCACCCGTCAACAATGGTGCTACCTTGCAGCTTGTACAGAGTTCCAGTACGAACTCCCCACATCAATACCAGTGCTCCCTGAACCATCTTGCAGGTATCCTTCTCGAACATTGTTTTTACACTTGCATCATCCAGCTTGCTTACAGAAATCCAATTTCTGGCCAATGCAGGAATATGTAGAACACCCAGAAGTGTTCTAACCCTTCCACCTTGCAAATTCAACTTTACTTTTCAACAACTAATGATTCTAGCCTTCCTGTCATCCCCCAGGAAGACATCACCACCATCGTATTTCTCATACTCACAGAACCATTCTCTACGGGGAGTGAAGTGAAGGGATGCACTTGAGTCAATCAACCATGCCTAATGATCTACATGTGTACTTGAAGAAGCCAAGTACACATCCCCACCTTCATCTAAGGTGGTTTTCACCTCTGTAGAAGGAGCATCAACAAATCCCTTTCCTTTATCAGGAGCTTTAGATTTACAGTCCCTTTTGAAGTGCCCTTCCTTTCCACATTTCCAGCACACCACCTTTATAGGTTTTCCTGGAGATTTAGATCTCCCTCTAGATTTAGATCTCCCACTCAATGGCTTATTTTTGTTTCTATTCTGGGACCATCCTCATACATACAAGGCATCACCATTCTGGCTCTCCATATTTTTCTGTCTCATCTCCTCCGTAAGCAAGGATGAGATTATTTCATCAAATTGCAAGGTAGTTGCATTGCTACCGATTGCAATAACTAGACTATCCAACAAATCAGGTAGAGAACACAACAAACTGATGAACTTATCTTCATTTGAAATTTTCATAGCAACCGATGCTAACTGACTTACCACAATATTAAATGCGTTTAGATGCTCTGTCACAGAGTCACCATCTTTCATCCTCAGGTTGTACAATTTTTTCCGCAGGAATAGTTTATTCACCAGAGACTTAGATTGATATAAAGTCCCTAACTTGTCCCATAAAGCCAATACTGAATCTGAGACACACAATCATATTGTGCTCTTTGCCTTCCGATCGAACTTCTTCCATTCTTCATCGGACACTCCCGTTGGTTTAGTACCCAGATCTACCGTGATCCATTAATCTTTATCCACCAAAAGATCCTCCATCTTGAGTTTCCACAACTCAAAACTCTGACCATTAAATTTCTTGATCTCTATCTTTCCACTGCTCCCCATATTCATTTACCACCAGAATCGATCTCGTAGATCTCCCACTGAATAGGGTCTACCATAGGCTCAAGCGAAACACCTTAGCAACAAAAGCATCCCCTTGGAGCCAAAACAGCTCCAATACCAAATGTAGGTTTTAACCTGATACAAAAATTACTTGTATACAAATTCTAAAACACAAAAAATAAACATTGCGAGAGCATAACACATAAAACACATCTACACAAATATTTTCCCACTGGATCCCAAAACTGGGACTACCAGCTTGATTTTTCATTATGTTCCTTTCAATTTTATTATACATATTTATACATGCTGAAGCATCCAATACCATGGATCAAAAACCATCGCGTCCAGTACCATGGAACGAAAAACCATCGCGTCCAAAAAAGATGTGTGAAAATCATGCAAAAAACCATAGGTGGTTCCGTTGAACCTAACATAGGGTCCAAAATCAAAATTTTCCGACGTGCTGCCTTGGACCTCATAAAGTGGGGTTACGAGTACCCCTCAAATCCCTGTGACCCCCCCCCCCGTGCTACACAATCAATGTAATGAAGGGGAGCTCCAACCCGGGCTAGTCATGGAAAGAATATAACACAACCAAACAATCTCCACAACTTTTGCTTGCATTGCTATCTTCTATTGTGATGTTCAACTAATGTCAATTCTGAAGCCCTTCTGGCCTAGATCTGCCATCGTGCTGATCTACCCTTTCCTTAAAGCTAACTACAATAGATTTATCTAACGACTTCTCGATCTTCGCGAAGGTATTAAATTGTTATTAGCATACATAAAAGATACATATCCACTACTTTTACATAATAAATAAGCATTAATTCATATAAGTCATAACATATCGCAAATATATAAAAACTTAAATAAAACAATAAACAAGGCACAAATGCATAGATTCAACTCAAAATTGTCTTTATTAGGATGTAAACATTCAGATATAGACTCCTTATCCCTATGCACCGAGCTACAAGGGCACGCGCACTCAGCTGTGGACTTGGTAAGGTCTTCGTACAATTAATTGTAGGAGCCTTCCCCTTTCGCCTAAGTATAGGAAACAAACCTTTCCTGCCTTAGCACCTTCCCCTTACAATAATTCTTTACCAAAAGTTATATCTGTAGACTTGTATGACTCAACTATATATATCCTTTGCATTGCAATACTGTGGCCTGTGAACCATGGGCGAGGCTCGAAACCATCCTATCACCTACCCATATAAGGACTAATGCCCGTTTTGAATCTTACTTATCTTCGTGCTCTGCGTCCACATTTCGTGGAGACTTTACATTCATTAACAAAAATTGTTACAAAAATTGACTTAACTAACAAAAATTGACCCCACAAACCCCATCCCAACAGTGATGACTAAGGATACTATGCTCAATATGAACCTCCAAGGATCCTTGAGAAAGACCACAACATTGCTACAACTTGTAGAGACTTCCATAGTGGCTGTTGATGGAGTTGTTGAGGGTGTAATGGTCTCTATCAATTCCTCGAAGTATCTTGTTGAATTCCTAGTTCTCCAGCCCAAACCCAAGTTCAATCGCTATCCTCAAATCCTTGGGAGACTATGGCTAGCCACTGTTGATTCCTACGTAAGTTGGAAAGTTGGAAACATGACCAGTAATAATGGGTATTTGTCCAAGAAGTTGGTATTGTACCCTCTTTCTCAACCATCCCTCGAGCATTACTTACCCCTATTGTTGGAAGAGGAGGAGAAAGATGAAGTGTATCATACCAAATCCCATCCAATTTGTACTCTAGATGTTATTATAGGAGGGGGGTAGCCTGATGAAGACAACCTCATTGGCCAAATCATCCAGAACTAGTCCCCCAACAATATGCCTCTTGATGATATTGTGAGGGAATATGAGGGTAATCCTTGGACCGAGTTATGCTTGGTGGACCCAATTCCTGCATATGTAAAAATTGTAGAATTTGGTTCATCTAAAACCTTGAATATAAACCCCTCTCTCTCTCAACCAATCAAGAAGAGAAGTTGTGTGACATGTTGAGAGAGCACTTAGATGCCTTTTCCTTGAGTTGTAGAGAAATGAAGGGAGTGCATCCTTCAGTATGTACTCATCACATCTACATCAAGGAAGGATGCAAACTAGTGTGCCAACCTCACAGGAGGATGAACGCATCCCTCAAAGACATAGTAAAGGAATAATTGCAAAAGTTATTGGATAGAGGGTTCATTTACCCCATCTTAGATAGTGAGAGGGTGTCTCGTCTAGTTTTGGTCCCAAGGAAAAATGGAAAATTAAGGATTTTTATGGATTACAAAGAACTAGACAAAGCCACAAAAAAATACCATTTCCCTCTACCTTTCATTGATCAAGTATTGGATGGTCTTGCAGGGAATAAGTTATTCTCTTTCCTGGATAGGTTCAGTGGTTACAGTCAGATCCAGATCAACCTAGAGGACTAGGATAAAACTACATTCACTTGTACTTGGGGTACCTTTTCTTATAGGGTCCTTCATTTTGGATTATGTAATGCCCCTGCCACTTTTCAAAGGGTAGTTATGATCATCTTTGATGAGCTAGTCCATGAGCATCTAGATGGATGATTTCACTCCCTATGGGTGTGACTTTCTGGAGGCTCTCTCTAACCCTGGGAATGTCCTAATGAAGTGCATTGAAATGAACCTCTCACTTAGTCGTGAGAAGTGTGAATTCTTAATGAATGCAAGGACTGCCTTGGGCAATTCAATATCTCAAGTGGGAATACAAGTGGACCCAAACAAAATTGCCATCATAACAAAGGTCCCTACTCCTCAAAATCATAGGGGTGTTAGGAGCTTCTTGGGCCTGGCTTGATATTATAGGAGGTTTCTCAAAGAATTCAGCAAAGTAGCCTCACCATTTTTTGGATTGCTGGCTAAGGAATCTGAATTTTGGTGGTCAGATAGTTGGTAGGAGGCCCTAGAGATATTGAAAGACAAATTTACTAGTTCATCCATACTTGGAGGCCCAAATGGGGCTCTTCCTTTCCACATCCATGCTGATGCATCTGACAAAGTTGTAGGAGTAGCCCTAGGTGAGAAAGATTACAAGTTTCCTTATGCCATTTACTTCATTAGAAAAATATGTCTAAGGTTGAATTGAATTACACTGTAACTAAGAAGGAACTTCTAGTTGTTTTCCACTCTCTGAATAATTTTAGACACTACATCACTAGATAAAAAACCTCTTTGTATATTGATCATGCAGCTATCAAGTATTTAATGGAGAACCCTTATGTGAATTCTAGAATTATTAGATGATTTCTCTTACTACAACAGTTTGATCTAACTATCATTGACAAGGCAGGCAAAGAAACTATAGTTGAATATTTTTCATCTAGACTTGCTTTGCCTATAGGTGAGGAAGGGATGGTTGATGATCAACTACTAGATGATCATTTATTTTCTATTTTAGTTCTCTCTCCATGGTTTTCTGACATTGCTAACTACCTAGTTGCTGCGAATTTTCTTACAAATCTGTCATCCAAGAAGAAGACTAGAATTTTAAGGAAGAGTACCCCTTTCACTTGGATTGGGGGTAATCTCTTCAAGTTGGGACTAGATCAAATCTTGAGGATATTTTTTAGGGAAGAGGAGGTCTTTGACATCCTCATAGTCTATGATGATGGGCCTTATGGAGGTCACTTTGTTGCCAAGAGCACAACTTTCAAGGTTATACAAGCTAGCTACTACTGGCACACTATCCACCAAGATCCAATATAATACACCAGTCGATGTGATCAGTGCCAAAGGATGGGGAAACCTACTCCTAAGGATGAAATTCCCTTATAACCTTAGTTGGATTTAGAGCCATTTGACAAGTGGGGCATGGATTTCATCAAGCCAATTGAGCCACCCTCGGGGACGAAAAAGTACATAATTGTATACACTGACTATTTGAAAAAGTGGGTTGAGACCAAGGGTGTCAACTTAGCAACATAGGAGAAAGTGGTTGAGTTCCTGAGAGAGAATGTGTTCTAGAAATTTGGGTACCTCAGAGAGTTAGTCATCGATTAGGGAGCTCAACTCACATCACATCTGATAGAGAATTTGTTAAGGCAACATCATATCAAGCACAAAAAATCTATTGCCTATCATCCTCAGGCCAATGGAGAAGTAGAGGTCACTAATAGGGAACTGGAAAGCATCCTCGTCAGGGTTGTAAGCAGATATAGAAAGGATTGGGCAAACATATTGGTCGAGGCCACTTGGGCCTACAATACCACTTGGAAGACCACTACTAGTTTCGCCTCTTATGGATTAGTCTATGGAAAGAAGGCTCCACTCTCCATTGGGTTTGAATACAATAGCTTGAAAATGGTAGCACAAATGGAATTAGATATTACAAAGGCACAACATGAGAGGTTGCTCCATTTAAATGGCTTGGATGAATTCAAAATGCAAGCCCTCCTACACATAGAAGTTATTCAATTGCAAAGAAAGGTCTAGCATGATAATAATATCAAGGACAAGGTGTTTCAAGAAGGAGATTGGACACTACTATATGACTCGAGGTTCAAGGACTTCAAAGGAAAATTGATGAAAAGGTGGTTGGCTCCATACTTGACAGAGAAATTCCATGACCATGGAGTTTTTCATATTAGGACCATTGATGAGGAAGGGATTCCCTTGCTTGTCAATGGCTATAGATTGAAGGTTTACAGGAACCATTTGTCCAAGGAAGAGTTCATCAACACCATCAACAAGGAGGTGAATGTGATCAGGAGTGTCCTAACTTCCAAGTCACAACATCCCTAAATACTATTTTTGTTTATGAGAAAAAAAAAGAGAAAAAATAAGAAAAAATAATAAGAGGCCTAGATTAAAACCTCCATGAGGCATCTAAGGCCAACCCTTGGGTTGAAACCTCCTTGAGGCAGCCCAAGAGTGAAAAAGAAGAAAAAATAAAAGATCCTTGGGTGAAAACCTCCCTTGAGGCACCTAGGGTACACAAGAAGGTTGAAAATCTCCCTTGAGACAGCCTGTGTCTCTCTCTCTCAAAGAGAAAAGAAGAATGTCGTGACATGGATCTACAACCTATCCATAAATAGTTTATTTAATTTTGTAGGTTTTTAGGATAGTGGCAAGTTTCATAACTCCAGGGATAGAAGGCTGCAATTCCATTCCAATGTTCCCTCCATCTACTCCATAACATCCATGGCAACCATGTCCTCACAACCATCACCCATCCTCGTGCCCCAAAAGTCAATTTTTAGGCCCTCTCTGGTTTTCTACAAGATGTCCTATAACTGTTATAGGAAGATTTTGTAGCACTACAAGATGTCCTGAAATCCTGCAAGAAGGAGGTTCTAGCTAGAGTCCTCTCACCTTGATCCAACCACTCACCCATCCTCCATGCATCCTTGATCCAAAAAATCACCATTTCTTAAAGCCACCCCTAAGCCCCATCTCATTCAACAAAACAATTCAAAAAGAAACATAGAGGAAATTTCCTTTGGTTACAGAGCCCTTCACTACCCTACCAAGACTCTAACTTCATCCTTCAATCCCTACACTCCTCACTACTCCTCTGAAGAAAATCCCTTGGAAAAGAAGAAAAAAGGGGTTGCTAGAGGATCTCTTGTAGTAGCCTCTGCCACTATGATGATAAACCTAAAACCTAATTCTTTTTCCCATCCAAAGTGAGGGGATGATACCACCATCCTAGAAAATCTTTCCATTCCAAATAGGACTCCACAATAGTAGCGTAAACACCTAGGATATTAGCAAAGCACCTACACCCATGAACAACATCAGGAAGAAAATACACAGGAGCAACCAAAGTATACACAAGAAAAACGGGTAGCAATATGACCTCCTGAGCAAAAACACAAGAGGTCTAGCACTCCAACATGAATCGATTGAGAACAGGGTAAGCATAGGTATGGTAACCTCTAAGCTTCTCCCTAGTTGTAAATAATGAAAAATGTATGAATGTCAAAGGAAAGCTTTTTTTATAAGTTGTGGGTGGCTAGTTAACTTGGCCACCCTCACATAGTGTCAAAAGTGTCACATCAGTCAAATCATTTAAGAGGGAAGTCAGAATCAGTTAAGAGGGAGTGGGTGTTAATTAGACACCTTGAGAGAATGATCAAGCAAGGTAGGCCAACAGTCCAAATGAAGAAAACGCCTACCACTTCCAGCCATCACAATGCTCCGAGCCCTAGCTACAAATATCATAAAGCTCGAACTTCCTTGAATTTTCACTTATTTCAATATCCATTGAAATAGGGACATCCTTGGGAACCTATCAAGAGAATCAAACCCTACTCTATCAGTGCTAGAGGAAACAACTACAGGAAGTGCAAGAGCCTATAGAAATAACTAGAGGAAGTGTAGGAGGCTATAGGAAGCTACAAGAAGCACAAAAGTTGCTACATGGAACATCCAAGGGAGCAAAAACACTGCCTAGAGTCAATTTTATCTTCAATTGTCATTACACCAGGCCTGATAGTGAAAAGTAAGTGGCCTTCTCATTCTTCTATCCATGATTTTCATATTGGATAAACTTGTACTCTCTTAGTAATTATAGACATCTTGTGGATTAAAATAAGTTTGTTTCTCTAAAATACAAGGGATACACATAATTTTCATCAATTAGAGGTTCAACCCCTCTATTCCTTTTCAATCCATATTGGGTCTAACATAGAAAAAATCCTCTTACACCTAATTGAAAAAAGAGAAGAAGATGGGAGGAGGGTTCAATAGAAACGATCAACCTACATATACTAAGAGAATTCATCTTTATCCCCTTGTAATAGACATTTTCAGGAGGTATCAATGGTTAGGTTTCTTTGAGTTACTAAAAGGATATGATGATGATATCACATGAGTTTTCCATGGCCCTAAAACCTCAAGGGAGAACTAGTGCTACCACTATGGTGAGAGGATTATCCATTACCATTACTCTTGAGCTTATTAATAGGGTGACAACACTTCCCCTAGGGGCCCAGTGGAGGAAAGAGGAAAAATCCACAAGTGCCCTTGCTAAGAAGAATTTATTCACTAATGATGAACAACTAGTTGAAGATAAAAATGGAGTGAGAAGGGAGAGACTCCCCTATCCCTGGGATGAGATGTCCTACCACATCCTTAAGTTCATCTCTTGTGAAGGAATACTAAGTGTAGTCTATGGCTACTAGTTCAGACTGCTCCATGAACTGAGATTTCAAGCAAGATTTCCCATGGCCCAAAGAGTCAATTTTCCTTATTTCCTCCTACAATCCATCATGGAAATGAGACAGAAGATGAAAGAGGGAAAACAAGAATACTTAGGACACCATTGCCTCATCAAATTAATATTGGAAGATGCTTTGAATAAATTAAGACTTCTTGTCCTATGGTCCACATTCATATACATGGACAGAGAAGGCTTCCTTGGCATCCAGATCCTTACACTTGGAGGAGAAGAAGAAGAAGAAGCAGAAGAAGAAGAGGAGGAAGAGGCAGAAGCAGAATAGGAAGAAGAGACAGTGGTAGAGAAAATAGAGGAAGAAACACAAAAAATGAAGAGGTGGAAGAAGAACATTAGGAAGAAAAAGAGGAAGAGTAGCAGGAAGAACCAAGTCGAGAGAAAACCACTGCACGTAGAGAAGAGGAGTTATCCCCAGAGCAGAGAAGTATGTCTCCTCAGCACCTTGAAAAGGAGGTATTTTTTTCCTATCTTCCTTGAGCACACAAATCAAACCTAAGAAGAAAAAGCAGAGGAAAACTCCTTTATACTTAAAAAAAAGGAAAATCACTAGAATTAAACAGGGGGAGCCACAAAATCTGATAAAGACCCCTATTATAATTGAGGAATCACCAAGTAAAAGAGAGGATCTACAGGCCATTGAGATGAAAGTTGAGAAAGGCATATCTCTTGGAACCATCTCAAAGACTCCCATCACCTATTTAAGAATACTTGTCATTAGATCAACCTCCTCTAAGAAGCCCAAGGCACCTACCACACTCCAACAAAAAGGGAAAGGCCTACTACAGGAAACACAGAACATGTAATAGGAAACAAAGACAGTGATATAGGAAGAGTAGAAAATGCTACATGAAGAGAAAAAGGGGTAGAAATAGGGAAAAGAGGCAACACTATAGCTACAGGAGGGGGTAGCTTCTCCAAGAACCTTTGAGAGAGATTTTCAAGAGCTGTAGGAACCTAGTCATCAGGCTAATTTGAGCTCCGATTACAAGTTCATCGAAGGAGAAAAGTGATACCATAGAAATTTGTAGTCGCTCTCTTCTTTGATCTCGAGGCAGGAAGAGGAAGGACACATAGATGGATGCAAATTCCCAAGTGCGAGAAAGTGGAAGATGTGGGCCTTATGGAGGAAAAGCTCTTAGAAATGGGAAAATAATTGAGTGAGTTAAGGGATAGAGAGTACAAAATGAGAACACAGTTGCAACCAAGAATCACATGGTTGAGGAATAAACTACAAGAAAAGGAGACCCAATTGGTCGCAATGTAAAGCCTCTCTATGGAGGCACTTCAGTGCAGAATGCCACCCAAACCCTATGCACTTTCCTTGAAAGACCAATGGTTGCAGTTCCAGCTTAAGACATTAGCACAACATGGGACCATGCCATTCCAAGACTATAAGCAGTTCATTGAATTGTTTGGTAAGACTAGCCAAGATAGAGCCAAATTCGATGAATTCTACCTAGACAAGATCACCTTAACTGACATGAATGTTTGGGATCCTAACGCCAAGTTGGGAGAGTTGCAGATGATGGCTCTTGCATCTTGGATGAGTCATGAGGAGGCCAGGGCTGAGTAGGTGAAGAGAGTATTGATAAAAGGATAAATATAAGCCCTCTACATCAGGGAAGATCAAATAAATTCCATGGTTTTGATCAGTAACCACAACATCATTTCCAATGATGTTAAGTTGGCACCTAGATACCTTGCCACCCAAGAGAAGACCATCCCCCATTTTGAGGACAATCTAAGAATGTTGGGGGTAGAGAGATAACAAAGCATGTTAGAGAATATGGAATACCCTACCACACAGTATTCATATCTAGGAGTATCACTCTCCTAAGTGATTGAGAAATGCACTAGATAGAAGACTTCTACACAAGAAGGAAATCTAAATATTGAAGATCAAATGGATTGGACTTAAACTCAACCCACCTTTGTTGTTGGATTTACAGGAGGGAAGGAAGTAAGAAGAGGAAAGGAATAAGTGGGAAGAAATAGAGAAGAATGCATAATTCTATCTCTAGGAAGAGACACCATCTACAGAATCTTGGGATGTCAGTGAGGCCACCAAAGCCATGAAGGACATGGACATAGATGACTAGGTTGCTCAGAGGATGAGCAACAGTTTCGATAGGGGGTGATGATGAGGATCATCAATAGATATATTATATGTGTCACAATTCCATCCTCCAGATTATTAAATTGTCTTTTTCTCACATTTATCTACAAAATTTGTTATATTATGCTTAGTGTGATGGGTAAATGTGTGTTACTATGTCATGTCACCTAATGTGTGTTAAATGTAGGAATTGGAGCACTTTTGAGATGATTTGAGAGCAGGAACTCAGAGTAGACAAGAAAGAGAGGTTCTAGGTGATGGTCCACCTCTTTAATTCCTTAAATCAATCAAAGATCCCCCACTCTATCTCATCAATTCAGTGTCATTCGTAGCCACCCATGCTGTGTTCATTAGCAACCGAGCCAGTGCAAGTCAAGGAAGAGTTATATTCACCTACTCCCGAGTTAGGGAGGAAAATATTCCTATTCTATAGGGAGATGTTGGTAGCTCCATTTCCTTATAAATAAACTAGCTAAGATACTCATTGGGATTCAAAGTTTTATTGTAGCCAAGAGGCCATTCAGCTGGAGCACATTTGACGGTTATTACTATGATGTATTTTTCATTTTTTGAATGATAATGAGAAGTTCTATTTTGATCCAACACTGAGTTGACTCAGAGGGCTGAAACTCTTAGGTTAGGGCCCAAACCTAGCAGCAAAACTTCCTTTCTTATATCTATATTCTTATGCTAGAATCTTTATTAGTTGTTGCATTTTATTCATGTATTTTAGCTTAAAATATTGATTAAGTTGTTGGTCTATTCATGCTTAGATTAGCTTAAAGGATAAATCAGTTTTTGTAGTGCAATGTAGTAGAATACATAAAAGGTCTTGTGAAAGTGACCCCTCTCTCATCTCCCTCATGGGATCATGATTAGAGCACCCCACTCTGACAACCGAAAAACAAAGATTGATTTCTTGTCAACTTCATAAATCAAGTTGTAGCATTGGTTAGAGAGTTGTTTATTATTTCTTGGAAAGAGTTACACTTGTTTTTTTTCTTCTGCTGATTTTTGTAGCTTAGAATATATTTCAATTCATCAATCAAGTTCTTAGCAGCAGTTATATTAGTTTTTCCAAATTCAAATCATCTTTTCCATATTGACATAAAACAATTTGCAAATCAAAAGTAATAAGTGCAAGTGTCATGCAAGGACTTTTCATCTATAGGCAAGGATCCTTTCAACTAACTCCATCTAGGTCCTCTCCCTCTTCTGTTGATGCATGCCAACCCATGTTCTAAACCTCTGTATTTAGGTCACTATGAGAAAGCCATGTTAGTGAAACTCAGCCTTCTTGAATTATCGGGCTTCGCCATGGGTGAATATCACCTTCCCCACACTATCCCCAACTGTCATACACCCTTCCAACACTTCATATCACCATTCTTACCCTCTGAAACCTCTAATCCAAATTCCTGTAACATTTCAGGATATCTTATAACAGTATAGAACATCCTGTAGCAACATCCTGCAGCTCACCTATAGTAGCCTGTTTTGACCCTATTGTGACCTGCAATGATATTCTAGCCTAGCTTAGGAGTAGTTCCACCCCTCATCTTGGACTCCATGACCAGAAGTGCCACCAAGACCAATCCTTTCACTCCTTTTTCCTTCCTGCGAGATGATATAACATTAGTTAGTTTATTTCTAAATTTAGCAATTCTAACTTTATTTACTCTGCAAGCGTGAATTATATAGTCGATGCATGCATTCTTGAATTATGGAATGGTAGAATAATCTTCTATTTTCAAGCAATCCTGATAGCTACATGATTGAGTGCAAGTTAGAATAGTTTCCTTTATGAAAAATATCATAAGGTTGGTGTCATTTCATAGTATTTACAAGTTGACAACGTCCATCTTCTAAGTGTAAAAGAATTGACTTTCTCTGCACTATGTCTAGACTTCACATTCTACTTTCAGTTTGGTAGAGGAATGGTCTGGAACCCTAATGATCAAGTGACCCAGTTGAGGGTGGCATGAGTAGAATAATGCATCTAATATGTATACAACACTATCACCACTAAGTATGTTCGACACCCTGGGTTGATAAATTAAAGTTGGTAGCTTTGGGAGTTGTAGCATTATTGCTGCAATACTCGGGCTCATCAGTAGTGCTAGCCAAATTCACTATTCCAAGAATTTTTATCGCCCAGGCTGGTAAGATGATAGCGAACGAATCACTCCATAAGTGATTAGATGAAATATTGGATCTTTATGAAGCAAGGTTCCTAGCATATTTCCACCAAACGGTTGAGCAACAACGACAAAAAGTGTGGCATGACCGACATATCAAGACGAAATCATTGACAAAAAGAAGGAATGTTTTATTATATGACTGTAAGTTCCTGAAGTTTCTTTGAATGCTACAAATGATCTAGTTAAGTCCATTCATTATTGTTGAGATAAGGGAGTGTGGAGTTGTCAAGCATTCACAACTGGATGAAGTATTATTACCAGGTTGGGTGCATGATGCATGTGTGAAACACTTCCACACATCAAATATTGATACTTGAAATTGATCAGATCTCTGAAAGGGGATCATATGTAGGGTTAGGAGAAGTAAATAGGAGTTAGTTAGCTGCATCATCATTCGTTGCGTCAATCATTTTTTTTTATTTTCCTTTCCTCATATTTAGCTTTGCATTGATAACGCTATCCCTACAGTTTTCCCAAAAAAGAATCATGACATCAATCATAGTTGCGGCTTTAATTCCACCACACTGCAATTGTTTGTGGTTGGGTTGGGGGGTGGGTTAGGTACACGTGTTAAGAGTCTATTACATAATAATTATACAATAATTCTTGTGTTAGCCTTGATTCCCATACAATATTTCCATTCTAGCAATAATTAATTCATAAACGTCTTCCATTACGATAGCATAAGTACCCATCAACTCCAAGTTAGCCAAGTCAGGTCTAGCTCAGTAGACAGTGGGATTAACACGTTTGAGTCTTCAAAGGGAAAGATTTCATAGTAATTATTTAGCTAGTCTCGTAAAAAATGTCATGTCGAGGTGGCCTACTTATTTTGCATGACAATGCTAAATTTCTCAGAGTCTAATGCTAAGACAATAAAGAGGCACCAGTTGCAGTCTAGTTCTAAGTGTTGTCATTCAAGGATTTGCTATCGACCATTGGTGATTTCAGTTTATCAGCATGGCTCCAACATGACAAAGGAAATTTCCTTTGTGCCTAAGGTTGGGCTGGACAAAAGAATTTTAGTATCAGAGATGCTCTACAGTATGTATGACAAAGCCATGCTCATCAATAATGATTTTTGAGAATCATTCCAATTTCCAAACCTAAATCACAAAGTCTACATAGAATCATTAACAAAATATGATGGGATGTCAACAACGAGGTCAAGAATTACTATAGAGGGATCCAACGGTCCACCCTACTAAATTTGAGGAGTTTTCCTATTTTTGGCACAACTATCACAACGATGCAATGCACCAAGTTTTTGATCAACAAAATGTACGGTGGGTTTCTCTTGCTCGACAAGGAGTACCCAATTCACACGTTCGACATTCAAATACTTATAGTTCTATCGGTGAAAAGAGATGTAGTTTCAACTATGTTTTAGACAACTTCAAAAAGAGCGAAGAAGGAGGGCAATATAGGCTACTATTCCAAGTATAATACCAAGTGAGGAGAAAAGTGAGCATGCATAGACTTGATCAACAAATAGAAAATAAATTTCGTCTGCTACATCATTGCAGGGAAGTTGATGCACCATTTCTACAAGAACAAGTACACCTTAGATACAATTTCAGTCACGAAGCATTGCGTAAAAAGGCATCCAACTGAACTGGTGTGCATTTTTCCTTAATGAGTTGTTTGAAGCATGTGAGGATGTCTACAAGTGGACCACAAATTTCATTTATGGCTACCTTGTTGCTGATTTGGCAATGTGGAATTGGTTCCCACCAAAGGGCAGGGACTTAGTGCCAATCACAGAATACTAGCCCTTGGCCCTATGATATGTGCCATGGAGAAATTTACGAGACTCAAACGATAAAGAGATAAATGATGCTTCGTTTGGCAGTTGGTATGTAAAGATGCTCGAGGTGATTAGAGCTCAGAAAGGAACCCCATGTCATTGCTTCACAAATATTCCACAACAATTTGGTTCTAAGTTACTCACGGGAACACCTTTCTAAGGCCACATTGTGTTCATCTGCACACCTTTGAGATACGGGCTTTAAAATTTTTGCTCTCGACCGAAGCTTTTCACGCAGAGGTCGGGTCATGGATGGGAGTCACAAGGGAAATTAGAGAAGGAAAGTGCCTATATTTATTTGACAGGAGGGTGTTGCTACCACTACTAGGGGAAATAGTTGCAACGACCAAGAAGCGAATTGTTGAACACGAGCTAAAGCCAGTCTTCACATAATTGAAGAAGTAGATGAGCTCGTTGAAGGATACCATCGTGAATATCGACATCTCATCAAGTTTGGTTCCCAACTTTGTTGAGTCACAAATTTTACTACAACAGAAACCCTATGGTTACCACCCCCCTTATTGTTGCAGTACCAATTGTAGGGCTCCATTCATAATCTAAGCCTACCATCCCTAGATCCCATAAAACAAAAAGCACCAAGCCTCCAGCTAGAGCCAAGAAGCAAAAATCGGACCTTGCAGAACAAATTGTCGAGCTCAACATCGAGAAACACCAATCCACGATGATCTCGCCCATCATAGAAGAAGTTTTTTCTTCCACATCCAGAGCATTGTTGAACTCACACAACCCATCTCCACACACCACATCGACCTCCGTCACCCTATAAGACACAATACGCACTAGGACAGTGCTAGGAATAGAGGACATGGAAGTTGATTTAGTTATTTAGTCTGCCACAGCTGTGCCCAGTGGAGGAGTCATCACCACCTCCATGATGTCATTGTTACTAGAGTCGGGCCCATTGTTGAGCACAAGGCCCATCATTCCACAATAAATTATTACCACTTTCAAGCCCTTCATGCTCCCATTCCATTTAAATCCCCCCGTTTCATCAAATAATTTCTCCATACCATCAACTCCTCAATTTTTAGACCCATCACAGCAAGCTACCTCTCCTCACGAACACTTAAACAAGTCCGTCACTCATGGGAAACCCCTAGAGAGTCGATTCTTTGATCCATCCAACATGCAGCAGAATGATCTTCAAGGTTGTTCCTCAACCCAATTGTTCAGTCTTATTCATGAAGTCACATAGAGGGCTGCATAGATACATAATGACCTTGTTGTCGACCATAAGCAACAACAACAACAAATTGATGCGCTCACAGTTGAATGGGACCACCTCCACCAAGACAAGCAACAACTTCAGGAGCTAGTCGACCAGATCAGTTAGTAATTCCTAGCACTATGGCTAGCCATTTCTGATGTGGTAACTGATGCTCCAGAATATTTCTCCCCTTGCATCCTGGTCAAATTCTATGGCCATATCGAGACTGTGTGAAATGGTCTAATCTCAACCAACCAACAACTCAGGCAGAACCTTGATGCTGTGAGAAATACATTTCCAGACCATTCCATGACGTATGCTGATGAGATTGAGTAAAAGGTTACCATTGCAACTACTCTTAATGACTCCATCATCAAGTCCCTGAATGATGGGTATATCCTACTGCAGCAAGTTCATGACTTGTTTAGTAGCCTAACAAAAATAATCAGCTCGTCTACCCACTCCAACAATGAATTAATCAGCGCCTCACTGTCGTTAAGAATGCTAAGGACAAGAAGAAAAGGAAATAATTATGAGAAGAAGTAACTAGTCTCGAAGGTTGCGTGTAGCAGATCGAAGATGAGTCGACCAAGACAAAACATATACTTCACAATCTTCAGCCCTTCTCCAAATTCATGTGGACATAATTCAAGAAATTAGTGAGGATATGGAAGAACAGTGGGCTTCCTTACTAATGACACGACCAACTCAACCAACTTCAAACAACATGACCAAATTCCTTAATCAAGGAGTTATAATCACAAGCCCCTAGCAAGCAGCACTGGAAAACTAAAATCAATTCCACCAAGTGACTATTATAGCTGTGCTAGAGTTGGGGCCTTCGTTTAAATAAGTCATCCAAGAAGAAGCATCAACAACACTAGAGGAAATACCAACAATAGTATTACCAGTAGCACTGGAGGAAGTACCAATAACAGTATTAGTAGAAGCACCAGTAGAAGTGTCAACAACACTGATGGCACCAAGGGAAGATGGAATTGGGGACGAGTCAATGGAATCTGGTCGAGGCCTATTGGGGCATTCGTTTTTTATATTTTGCAGATAAAGAGGATGCTAACAAGTGGAAAAAGTGGTCGTTGGGAAGTTGTGGAGCTGAAAACCAAGTGAAGACTAGAGACTAAAGGAACATTGACAGTCACGGAGGAGTGGTAGGAAGAAGTAGGGACATTTGAGCAAGGAAAGAGTAGAAGTAGTCGAGGATGAGGACAGTCGAGGAAAGGGAAAAGGAACTGGTAGTTTCAGTTAATGACAGAAGATAAAGAGAAAAAGGGAAAGCAGAGAAGGGGTTGCTTAGTTTCATTATGCTTGTAGGATTTCCATTCTTCCTATGTTGCAGAGCGATGAGAACAACTCCATACTTATATTTGTATGAGTTTGTATTCTCGTTGTCTGAATTCTAGTGTTGAGGAATAGGCCACGAGCCTTATGTATTGTGTTTATGTTATGGTAATGAAGAAGATTGTTCTGGAGTTATACAATGTTCATCGTGTATTTTGATGGCTATTCAAAAAAATTATATATGCTTCTATTTAGGTAGTTTTCTGTTGTAGTATGAATACATTGTTGAAATCTAGTTGTTTTGCACGCTAAGCTATTGTTCTTTGTTCTCTTTCGATTGATATGGTTCCCTCGACATTTGATTCCAACTCTCATCTAACTTCAATTGTGTCATGTCTCGCATAAGACTCCTTCCCCTTTGTGGGTAAGGTGAAAATGTTGGCATTGTGCTAGACTATAGCGAAACCTTATTGGCACGTTGTGCCCAAGCCCACGGTGTTAACCCTATTGTCATTTTTGTGCCAACACCATGATGAAAGATTTAGAATATATTTGCAGGAGAAGATGGGTTGGTGAAGTGGTGGAAGATCCTTTAGGATATATTTTGAGCCATAAACAAGTACCATTAGTCGAAGAGCGTGGGACAGTTGGAAAAGAGCTATCAGAAAATATCCAAACCATTAGTCAATGTGGAGAATAGTTGAAATGGAGAAGAATTGAGACCATAATGATTGAGGAACTATTGAAGACTCATAAGAAGACTCAACTTCCCCATTTTGAGGGTTTGTTAAGCAAGTTGGAAAGTCAACGATACTATGTTTTGCTAGTATAGTCATTGAGAGTCAATTATAGTTACCTTTGTTGTTCTATATGCCTGTGGTTGTTATTCAACTCATTTGTGGAGGGAATCTATAGGTTAAGTCTATTAGTAGGACGATAAAGTGTTCAAAGTCACTCATACCTCACAATGTAGAAGAATGTATTATGATATCTCTAATTATGTTAAGCCTCATGAGCCAGATTCATAGGACTTTTTTCTATAGCTTGTTGCACATATCTTTCTATCATGAAGTAATGAAGAACGAATAGATTACCCCTACCTTTGTCTATGAATGCATGTGTTGTTTTAGTGCTACTTTTTGTATAGTTTGATAATGTTAATTCAATACTATCTATTGAATTTCCGAGTAGGGTAAGTCAGTATGAGTGTCGTGTTCTTTCCATTTTAACATTATGGATTTTGAATAGTAAATCAAATAGTTAGAATAAAGTTTTGTGAGACCTCGTGTGGTATACGAGCTCAGGATTGTTGTCATCTCTTTGTTTGTTAGATTTTATGACACCCACACAGTAAGTTAAGCCACTATTATCACAAATATGTAGCAATCTCATCTTATTGTAGAAACCAAGTTCTTACAGTCCCTCATGGCACTTTGAGTGAGACATCATCCACTCTGTGGGCGATGCCAAAAGGGCGAGTGCTTAGTGGGATTGTTGGCCGACACTGCAGGCCAAACCCAAGTCTGTCTGGAACTTGCTCCAATAGGCATTAGTGCATCAAAATACTTACTTCATGATACATCTCATATTGCCAAGATGAAAAAGAATTCATAAAATTGAACTAAATTATAAGTTTATTATTATTATTATTATCATTATTATTATTATAATAAAA
>APFE031348444.1:81891-104331 GCA_000404065.3 Pinus taeda
ATATAAAATAGATATTAGCAAAGGATAAATTTTTGTTTCCCAACCTTAGTCAACTTGCCTTTTAACTTATAGGATTCCATGACATTCTATTGTGAGAAACCACTTCTTTGGTTGCCTAGTAACTTCAATTTTGTGGAATATACTAGGAAGGTTTTGAAAGAATGGAGAAGATATATAAAATAGTTGGAAGCTTTACTTTTAAAGAGATAGGTTACATTGCGTTTTATAAGAAAAAATTGGAAGTTATAACACATATGTTATTTAAGGTCCATGTAGGTTTCAATTTTGTGACATATACTATAAAGGTTTTGAAAGAATGGAAAAAATGGAAATGATATATAAAATAGGTGGAAGCTTTACTTTTAAACTAATGGGTTACATTTCTTTTTATAAAAATAAATTGGAATCTATACCACATGTTATTTATAGTCCATGTAGGTGTCCAAAAAATTTGATGGAATCTAATATTAAAATTAGTGATGTGTGATAAATAAATTATCAATCTCAATGTTAAAAAGTGAAGTTACTCAGTTGCAATCTATACCTTAATTTCATACCTTAACTAGGAAAAACAAATAAATATCAACTATCAATAATATTTATCATAATATAAATATATTTATTTGATAATCCTAAACAAATTAAAGAAAGACAAACATCTTGAAAATAGATCATAGCAATAAATATATCCATCTTAGAATAACTTTTCAACCATTAATGAAGTCAACAAATTTAATTTAATTGATCGACTATCTTGAGTTATTGGTTGCATATGTACATTATAATGTGAAATTAATTTTTTTTATGAATTCAACTAAATTTAATTGATGGACTATATTGAATTATTGGTTGCATATACATTATTGTAGAAAATATTTTTGTCTAACTATTTACAACATATAAACTAATATTCTTATCTTTGGATTTTTATTGTTTTTCATTTGTATCCAATCATTAAAACAAAGGGGCCAAGAAGTCCAGCCACACTTTTTAACCTATTCTCAGTTCAATTTTGGTCTACTACACTCTGTATTACTTGTCATCTTTTTTTTTCTCTTTCCCTTAATTAAATGAAAGATAATTCTAAAATGATTTTTAATTTTTTTAGGTCTATGTGGCTAGAACGCTTCAAATTTTTTTTGCCCATTTTTACAACACAATATTGAACTTTGTAATAAACGCTAATCCTATTTTAAACCTTAGGTTATAAATGTATATATAAAGTTGTCTACCACTTAGCATGTACGTAACATTCAATTTAACATAGCACTTTGTATCAAATCTTAGCCAATAGTCAAAGTGCTTATAATGACATCATTTACAAAGGATTTTCTACGTAAGGTACGTAAGGCACCTAACTCACCATCAAGTTATCATAAATTTTCTAACTAGTAATTCCTTGTGTTTAAACCAACCATAATACAAAGCACTAGAAATAATTATTTCATCTAGATCCTTATTCTAGAAATTGTAAGGATATGTTCTTTTTATAAAATGTAAAATCTTTGGAGAACATCTCTAATTCTTAAAATTGCAACTATAAAATGTTGAAATATATTTATATAAGAGTATTTACATTTGTAAAGATTTTATATATTCTAAAAGCTTACGATGTTTTTAGAGTAAAATACATTTATTATGTAAAATTTGGGAAAATCACTTTGGAAAATTTGGAAATTACTAAATCTCTCTTTACTTAAAAATATATAACAATAGCTCACATCAAAAACTTATCCCCTCATCTCCTAAGCGGTCTAATCCTACAACTATGTGACTTTCAACTAATCTTTTAAACTATTGCAAATATAACTTTGTGCAAGAGATGTACATAGTTCTTCTCCCAAGTTTTGATCCACTCAAGACATCTATATTCACATCTATGAATCCTCATAGCATCATTCTCATGCAATATGATAGACTTGTAAGTTAAGGCTTGGATTGCACAACCACATCATCGAAATGTAGATCTAGTCCAAGGTATCAACAAATCATGTGTGCAACATTATTTCTTCAATTTATTGGATGACTTGTCACAATTACAATCACATATTGGCCAACCATTTTCTTAGTTGTTCGGCATGGAATCCCCCCAAGGCATGTTTTGGGGCTCAAAGCCCAATTTTTGACCTAATCTTGTTGTAAAGCTGCACGAATTGTGGGCGTGAAAGTATCATAGAGTCATAGGATTGTCTGCCCTAGTTTTGTAATGTAATGTCGGCTGGATAGACCTACCCATCGTCCATGGACCATGGGATTGTATAAATAGAGCGAGGCTCTAAGTGTAAAATGGGAGATGGATAAGAAAAGAGAGGTATGAGAAGTCTAAGTGATTGAGTCGAACTGTAGGGTGTGTCTGTGGGTTGTAGAGTAGAAGAAGGCTCTACAGTTGAGTGCACAGAGGCCTAGTAGTCAACAACTGAGTGCATGGACCCCTGCAGCTAAGTGCACAACGCGAGTTGAGTCTGTAACGAGGGAAATAATCAATAAAGATAAGTTTTGCTATAATTCTGTGTATCTATTCTTGGGTTAATGCATGATTGATATAATTTGCAAATATACTATTTATTTACTATGCACACCTGTATGAATGTTTTATGTTGTTAAGTATAACTTAAAGCACTCAAGTAGGCAAAGATAATTAACTAACATTGGAATATAAGGTTGGTCTTGGGCAATAATGCAGAGCACGGCACTGAGCCCCTGGGTAGGATTGCACGAAAGCGGTATATCAGGCCACGAGGAAAGGGAAAGTGTGTGAAGCAACCTATGGATAAGGACAAACCGTGGACCAATCGAACTCATCAGACATCTCCAGGGCACGAAAACCTGGCTCTACCACCCTCCCATACTACATCGGGTGAGACCTCAGTCCACGCTCCATGGACTGTTGCCGAAAGGGCCAGTAGTACAGGGATTTGTTTGGCTAATTAAATTTGAACCTAGGTCAAGCCCCAACAAGCCAACAAATGGTTTCGTTGCTGGGACTAGGATCTGCATAGAGATGTCTGATGTCATATCACTAGAATCCGACCAAGAAAGGAATTGAAGAGTGGTTGGATAGAAAGATTCATGAGTTCACAACGTAGGAAAATAGGAATCCGTGGTTATCAAAGGAAGAGTGGTTAGATTGCTATTTATATATGGAAATCCATGAAATTTTCTTTTCATCCTTCCCTACTAAGTTGTACGAGTGGATCACGAAGCTAGCTAATAGCTAAGGAAGGTGTAAACTCGACAAACCTATTGTCTGGACTCCAGAATTGGTGCGCAGACTGGAAGCATCAAAAGATAAGATCGTGCACATTGTCGATGACTGATTGGATAAGATCATAGGAGGGTTCATCACTGAATTTGTGGTAGATACTTTGGTCAGATATAATGAGGCAGAATGATGTTTCCTCAAGGGACCATGAGGTAAGTATGTTAAATCTTTGAACACTTGGATTAAAATGCTACTGTGTGAAAAGTGGGTTATGCGAATAAATTGATGTTTGGGGCTATGCAGAGTGGGAGGATCTATAGAAACAAAGGTAGCACAGAAATAGAAACTAGCCCCTTGATTTCACCTCTGCGCAGAGGCAAAGAAGAGATCGTGAAGGTTTCACCAAGAAGTGTGATCAATCTGATAAAGTAGAGAATTCCACACATGCCACGCCCACCCATACCATCACTAGTTTCACCATCTTCGCCCCCGACTTTGCCCATACCACCTCCGCCACCACTGCGAAGCAGTATGGCAAGTGCGATAAAGATACTAGTGTTCAAGGGAGTAGGGAATGAATATCCAGACCAGTTTTGGTTCGTGATAAAAGTTGTATTGGAAGCACAGGGTGTCACAGATGATAATATAAATAAGGCAACATTGGTCAGTGCTTTGCAGGATTGTGCACTCACCTGGTACATTAAGCATTGCAATGACAATCCAAATGCGGGGATAGAAGATATCCAAATTGCGCTAAACAAGGAATTTAGCAAACCAAAATCAGAGGCACAATCTATCATTGGATTCAAGAAAATCACAATACTACTAGGCGAAACCCCATGGGAGCTGGATCAAAGACTAAAGTGCACAATTCGTGAAGCGAACGTGACCTTAACGAATGAGCAACACCGCAAATTGTTCATAGCCTCATTAACACTGCATCTACGGATCACGCTGTAGCAACAAAGGCTAACAACTCAGGCTGAAGCTTTTGAGGTCACGATGAGATTGTATGAGACTCCGATACAAGATCCTAATGTGGGAGTCCAGTAGATTCACGAACAGTTGAAGAACTTGTCCCTTGAGATGCAGAGTTTGAAACAATACATGATCGCCCATCCAGAAGTGCATGATGAGGTATGGTGCATAACGTGTAAGGGCCAGGGACATGACAAGGATCACTGCCCGGTGTTCGCAAATTACCTCACGGGAGGAGGGCCAATGCCACTAAGACCAGAGGCATAAGAAGGACCAAGCGTGGCACCTACATTGTGGTGCATGACTTGTCATATAGGATGGAAGCATGTTACAGATAACTACCATCTATTACAGAAGTATATGCAAAATTCCCAGTAGTTGTTATGTAATTTCTGCATGTCAGTAAGACATGATGAGCACACTTGTAGAAGTTATGAACTGATGATGGATCAGACTCCTGCCTACAGAGTTTAGGCTGAAACACGAGCCCTCGATCAAAATGCAGGAATGGCGGGCACTGGATTTTAGGGGCGCGGATGAGGCCAAGGTAGAATGTGACCAGGAATAGGTCACAAACCTCTAATATGTTACCATTGTGAAGGGTCGGGGCATTATGCCTGTGATTGCACAAATCCAACAAGACCATCATGCTTATAGTGTACGCAATTTGAACATGAGACAGAGGATTGTCCCACACTGGTAGCGAGGTTGCACAATAAAGGAGCACTCCAACCTCCCCTGACTGAGAACCTGCAAATGAAGAGGTCTAAGATGCGCGAGGAAGACCCTAATGTAAATATTGTGCTCCGAAGTGGTATTACGATAGGGGATGACAAAGGTAAGCAACTTGAAGAAAGTGTCTTGGTTCGCAAGGCTCCAACAAAGGAACTAGAATTTGATTTCGAGCGTGCTAAGGAGACCTTCACGGAAGCTAAGAGGAGCTTCATTGTTGCCTCCAATTTAGGAAGTAGGGACAGACTGGAGCTGGAAATGGACCCATCAATGCTCACTACATTCTTGGAGACATGCATGAAGCTGCTGTGCAATAGCAAGGCTATGAATGGGCTACAAGAACTCATAGCTAGATGTGTTGCAACTGTGCCAGGGGAACCATGCATAGTCCGAAAGCTCGGGAAGAAAACAATGTGAATAGGAAGGGAGATGAGATTGAACATGCAGATCGGGGAATATCAGATGGATCAAGAGATTCTAGATCTCAAATCGAATGTGAGCATCCTACCAAAGCAGACATGGGAGCACATGGACAAGCTTATGTTGCAGTGGTCTCCTATCCAACTGCGAATGGCAAACTAGCAAAAGATCCTACCTATGGGAAGATTGCAAGGAATCACAGTAGACATCAAAGGAGCAAGTGCACTAGTAGATTTCGAAGTGATAGAGATTGTTGATGACAAAAATCCCTACCCCATGCTACTGGGAATAGATTGTGCCAATGACATGAATGGAGTGATAAATCTAAAGAAGCACAAGATGATTTTTGAGAAATAGTCACTGCGCATAGTGGTACCTTCAGACCATATGGAAGGATCATGATACACAGAGCCAATGCGCAACTATGACAGTGACGATGATCTAGACTATATCTACAAGATAAATGCGTGCGAGCAAGGCTGGGTAAATCCAACCGTGGATCTCATGGGAGTGAGAAAGCTACTATACATCAGATTCTAACGAAGACATATAAACATGGCATAACCAGTTACACGAGGTGACCACACTCAACTGCAACATGATGACAAGATCATTGTGCTGCATAGTAATGGAGGTAAGAGACCTGCCTACGTATGACAGTTTAAGCAAGGTGCATGACTTCGTAAACAAATTTGAAAGAGAATTACTAAAACAATAGCATTTCGATGCTCTGAAATGGGTACTGAGAGCTACACCCACAAGATGGTGGGGTACGGGCCAAAGAAGTTTCGAGGACTAGCACGAATGTAGAAGTATGATGTGTATCTGGTTTGGGAAGCCTCAAATGTGGTTAAAAGACAAGTATGACGGATGAAACGGCCCACGTGCCCACCTTTGCAGGTGGGTACAAGTATATGGTATGAAACTTGTAGGAATACACAAAATACTCATGGTAGGAGACATGATCGAGACGTAGGTGTGGGCAAGACAATGGCATGAACAACCGCTCCATTTGGGACCAGAAAGTATTATAAGACTAGGTACACAGGAGCATATTCGCGCAGAAGCTTTTGAAAAAGTACACGAAGCACTGAACATGGTCCACGATGTGAAGCGGGCTGACTCGGACCTGCGTGTACCAACGATTCTTTGAGCATATAGGACCGTGTGAAAAACCCTGACCACACAAGCACCTATGAATCTAAAGTATGAAGTGAATGTTGTAATCCCCATGGAGCATGAATAGCCTAGTCCGTGCATAGTAACACCAGTAGATACGATGGTTCATAGAGCTTAGAAAGAAGGAATCACACAACCACAAGAAGCATAACGCATGGGGCTTGATGGAGAAATCCAACAGGGAAATTTTAGGCTCCAAGAACTTGAAAAAGAAAGGGTACAATTAAGGAGGACAAACGCTTTAGTAGAAGCATAAGTCAAGAAGCCAGAAAATGAGATAAGGGAGGACTTTCTCAATAAGAAGACCATGGTGATAAAACAGGGTGCACATGATCATGCTAACAAGATTGAAGACTATCATTGTGAATTGATCAGTCTAATGCCTTGGCTTGGACTGCATATTACTAAGAGAATTAACCAGGGTGATGTGCTATAGAGGATAAGGTCTGCAATGTGGCCGCCAATGGAAAAAGGTAGGTATTTCCCAGAAAGAATGCTAGATGATTAGAGGAAATCGCAAAAAGGTGGTACAGCCACCTGACTAGCCAAGGAAGGAACAATCCTAGCACTATAGGAAGTTGAAAGGGAGCGTGAGATCATAAACTATTATAGCTGGGAGCTTTACAACATTGCAAATGTGCGTAGAAGAAAAGACTCACAAGGTCCGCGACCACGCACGGGGGGGCTACACTGCCATGCAGGTTCGTCAGAAAGTGACCGTTGAAGTCACTGTTCACGTTGGGATGCTCGACTTGAGGCCAAATCGAGTGGGTGGTAGGCATTTAAGACGCGATTTATGGGTAATATTTGGAAAAATCTGCCGCCAATGAAGCATTAATGAGCCATATTTGGGGGGAATGGTCGAATTCAAATTCAAAAAGTACTATAAATTACAAAGGGTAACCCAGTAAACAACACTTGGTCATTTGTGAATTGAGCTATTGAGCAGAGCCCTGATTGTTGAGTGTCGAGCCTTGATTAAGCCCATCAGATCGTGACTGAAAAATTTCTTCACAGATACAATGGAAAAAACTAAGGATGTTATGGAGATAACAGAAATAACCACTGAGGGGGTTGCACAGGCCCTGACTGTGGGGGATGTTCTAGAAGACACCAGAATTGTTGTAGAAATGCCTCAATCACCATGCATGACACAACCCAAGAAGGAAAAACAAGTAATGGTTCTAGTAAGTGTGTCCCCATGGAACCCACTACACACCATGCTGTCGATGGAGGGAAGCTATCACCATAGAAACCGATGAAGAAGAAGAAGATTTGGAGGATCTTATCATTGCAGAGCAGGAGGATGAAGGCATTAAGGATGACACTCAACCTGTGCACTCTACAAAAAAATTGCCCACCTAGGTCCCCCCACGAAAAGGGAAGGCGAAAGTGCTCAAGGACCTAGATGAGACCAAGAGCTCACTCCAAACCCCACTCCTCCCACACAACATTATGTTTGAAGGTACGCACCTAGGACAATTGCCGAGCCTAAAATTTGAAGATTGGGACCTTGTTGACCATGAGAAGTTCCCTCACCTTCAGACCAAGAACCTCATGAAGCCTAAATAGAACATCGTGGCGGGGGTGACAGAATTAGAGCTGTGGAAGTGGTTGCGCGGAGTGGAAAATGCTAGGCTACTAAACATACTCTAGGTGGCGCACTTTCACCACACACCAATATCCATTTTTCATCTTTAGGCAATTGCTCTGCCTGGTGTATGATGGGTGTTTATGGCTGGAGGAGCCCATCCCCATCATGGCAGACTTGATTCACCACTTCTCTCGACTTCCATGTAAAGGAGAGGACCCTGCAAACATATCAGAAGCGAAGGGCAGTGACTTGGCCATCGAAGAGGCCATGAAGAAAAAGTACAAGCTAGAGAAGAAGAAGAGGGGGTACGCCATCTCCAACATCAAGGAGAAAGTAGTGCATGTGGTGACCCAAATCCTAGTAGTAAAGGTCATGCATAAGTGTCGCATAGATGAAGTACCCGGGCCGGTGGTAGCACTAGTCGAGTAGTGCGCCGAGGGGGTCCAGTTTAACTAGTCTGAGTTCCTCTGCAAGGAGATTTTAGAAAATTTCTGCGAAGCCCAAGAACAAGGTAAAGTGTTCCACTATGCATGGCTGTTGCTATCCATAGTGCTCGTGGCTGGGAAATTGCAAAAGGATAGTCAATTCCCCATAATTGACGAGGATTTACTGGAGGTCGTGAAGTACGCTTCGCTCTGGGCCACGAAGGATGCTAAGAGGATATGCAAAAGAAAAATCTTCTAGGTGTTTATGGAGATGAACCTCAAAATGGGGATCAGCTGTAAGCCATAGTTGTCACCCACTGTTTACAACAGTCTGCAGAGTTTTGCAGAATTTAAAGCGAACATGCATAATATTTACATAAGGGTGTGCAAGGACCTAATCAAGTAGTGGATAAAGCTACCCTTCGTAGCCATAGATGATGTCATTTTTAATGTACTAGAGACATGGTCGCTAGAGTGGCATGCCCTAGACATTGTAGAGATTGGAAAGTTGGCAACACAAAAGAAGAAAGATGAGACTAAGTTGCACATTGCACAGTAGGTCGAAAAGCAAAGGAAGGAAGCAGTGGCAATAGAAGTGCGGGGGGCACAAGATGCGGCATAGAAAGCTACTGAGTAGAAAAAGGCCATAGCAGCAGTAGTAGCACAAGAGACAGCCACAAAAACAGCTAAGCATTTCCAAGAAAACTAGTGTCTTTTTGATCTACTAGTCCCACTAAGACAGGTAGCTATCTTAGAAACAAACAATTAAAAGTAACTTGTGTTTTCATTTATGTATGATAGATAAGAGAGAAGCAAAGAGCACCAACCTTAATCTTTCACTTCGATCCTTGCTTGTTTCCTCCCTCCTTTGATAGAGATTGCCACTTCTTCCTCACATGTCCTGCTTTAAAGAACACCTGAGACAAAGCAACAAAACACCATCAAAGCATAGAGATCTATAATACCATAAACAATGCAGGATCAGAAGTACATTAACCATACAATTGTATTCATAAATACAAGATTCAAGAGTACACAAGTATATGGAGGAAAACTAAAATAACTTTATTGATAATAGAAGTAGAAGAGAGGATTACAACCTAGATGTCTGATTCAGCATCATCCTCCCAGCATGAAATCCCTCTTCACCTCATGAAAAGCAAGATCACCCAACTATACAATGTCCCAAAGAGAAACCATCAAGACTTCCTTACAAATTACAAAATTCTAGCCTCTAGATCTCTCAGCTAAGGGATGCATATATAAATGTTTGCAGAGAGGTGAGTTAGCTTCTGGATTTTTGATTAGTGTCATTTCACTGATAGTTCTTGGTTCCACTTGGAGATTTCATGATCTCTTACTCATCCCTGGGTGAATTCAGAGAGGCAAGTGTCATATGAGAAGTATTTAGAAGATTCTCTGGGTTTCCACCTAGAAAACTGTCTCTGCCATTTGTCTACTCTTTCCCATTGCACCCTACATAAGGCTCTTTCAGTATGCATCGCACCTAGCCAGTGTTACAATCAGTATGCATCGCACCTAGCCAGTGTTACAATCAGTATGCATCGCACCGTTAGCATGGAGTAGTTTGTATGGTCTAGTTTTCACCAGTTCTGAGTGATTTTTCAGGGAGAACTTCTAGGAAATGATGTAGTCATTTGACCTTGATCCTTTAGGGTGTGAAACAACACTTTTAGGGGTTTAAGAGCCCTTGGTTTATCGACATATGTGATTGGGGTTGCAGTTCCCAAATATGTCTATAATAGTTGCCCCCTAAAGCATGAGGTCGTAAAGTTTCTAATGTCGGGTGAAATGCTTCATCATGAGGATCCAAGGTCTCTCGAACTAGAAGGTGACCTGTATAAAATACAATACAATACATTATCTTCATATTATTTTCATGATCTAGATGAGGTGGGCATTCCCATGCTTAGCTCTATAAATTCATTTTCATGTACATAGGGCAGACAGTCGTCTGCGTTGTAGACTGGTGATTCCTGTAGAGTCATCATCCCGTAGCTTGGATGATCATCTGTGTAGCTATGGTGTACATTTGATGTCTTTATTTTCTTGAATATATCACAACCTGGATGGATAGAACTAGATCCAGGGTCTTCAAACTCATTCATTCTTCACCTGATGTACAAGTCAATCCATGTTAAAAGATGTTCTAAAGTCGAACACAGAAAGACATCACCTGATTACTAGCCAATGATGTAAGTTGTTAACAGGTGCGAGAGGATCACCGATAATGATCATAACCCTCAAGGTACTATAGTATAATTCACATGGTGTGAATATAGGATGTCGAACACCACGCAAAATCTTTCATTCGAAGGCCATTGATGTAAACTTGTCGCCGGAAGTGAGGATCTTGCCATTGAGGCATGCAAGCTTCAAAGTACTGAAAGGGTTGTTCCGAAGTCAACTTCTTGGATAATGAGCTGATGTCGACAAGAAGTGACCCGTCATAGGAGGGCCTTAATGAATCCCACATCTGCGACACGAAACGAAGAAAATGATTTTCTGGAGGTGAAAACGGTCTGATGATACAAGTTTCACGAATGCCGGTCATGAAAAATGGAGAGTGAAGGTATTGCAGTGGATGAGGTGTTAGATGGGTTGGTGAATTATCTGAATGACTTCTCCTGAACATATCGACAACACTGAGATGGATCGGTAGCATTAACCCCATGGATGGTACGGAGGACCAATGGTGATGGTGAACAGAATAACCCAACCCGACTGAATCATGGTGATGGAGTGAAAGTGTCATGTTCAAAAGCGACCTACTACCAATGAAGTTCTTCAAGTTCTCTTCCCTTTTTCCCCAATCATTGCTGACCAGTACCTCTTTTTTTTTTCAAGATTGAGGAGATTAAAATATGTTTGTTCTACAATTTTCCCTTCAGGCAAACCTATTGCTATGTTTTAGCGAGCCTAGTGACAGTGAAACTCACTCTTGTCCAGATGGACAAGTTTGTTGCTATTGTTTTAACAAGTTTAATGACAAATATAACTCAGCTCTTTTCATGTTTATAGAATTTGAAAAGAGACAGAAAGGAAACTCCAATAGTCCTTTTTCGTGGCATAATCCCTTAAGTCTGAAAAAGTATAAAATAATAAGAAAGGGATGAATTTTGATAGTTTTAGTGAGCCGAAAAAGACAAGCGCTCGATCTTTTTGTGTAATGATCCCTCAGGTCCAAAATAATTAAAATGTAGAGGAGGCATGGCACTTACGCTTACTTTATCGAGCTGGAAAGGCCAATATCTTAGCAATCTTTTCATATTTTACAAGTCTAAAAGGAGCTTAAAAGAGACTTGTTTTTTTGAGGAACGAGTGATGTATCCGAGTAGCAACTGGTTCCAGGTAAGTTTGGAACTTTCTCAAACATGACAGTGTAATGAGGGTGGGTATTGGAATCACTCATCGCACCTGTTCCTCAAAAGGGTAAACAATCAAGTGGAGTCGTATGATAAGCTAAAAGAGTGGATGTGACAGTAAGAACATGACCAAGGCTCAAAAGACTGATAGTAATGTGATCACAATGGTTATTTACTGAGGGTGGATTCCTTTTTAATGAGCTTGAATCTTTAGAAACTATGCTTAGTGGTGGGTTTATTTTTTAACGAGCTTCAACCCTGCGGTAACACTGCTCCTACCAGTCGTCTTTTAAAGATGCCTCTTCATTAGTAGGTCCATTTTTTAGTGAGCTTGCCACATGTGAAACTTTCCTCATTGCCTTTTGTATGTAGGCTAGAAACGACCAACTACAAAACTAACTACACTAAGAGTTAATGAACTACTGAGGTTAGGTAGGATAATTTAGAAAAAATGTTGCCTTTGCTTTGTTGGGGTTGACGACAAAGGTGAATGGTGGATCAGGCCATTCACCTAACCTAAGCAATTGAACTAAAAGTTAGGCTAAAATACTATGATGTTAGAGTTACGCTGGTCGCTTTTCACTTGCGTAAAAAAGGTTTGCATGCCCCCAGGTGCTGAGAAAACTAGAATTTCTAGATCTCTTATGGAAGTTCCTACATGTAAGTAGGATCATTTTGTCTATAGAGCAGAAAAAACACTTCCTTGACTCTATCCATCAAAATAGAAAAAGGTGAATGGTGTGAGCTTCCAATCACATAATGTGTGAGGAGATCCTGTTCCATAATAATCCCATATACTACATGGAAATGGTGTTTCAGACTAGTCATATAACCTACAAGGAAATCTATTTTTTCATCTGGGTTCGCCTGCCAAAGCAGACCAGGGTGCATGCCCCCTAAGCTTCGTTACATTCACCGAATCACTCACGGTAATTAGGTGGATGAACTGGAGGTTGAAGAGACATTCATTGTGAAAAGAGACCATTTAGGGATGGTGTTTGACTCGTAGCTATTGTTTGAATTGGGAAACGAGAGCTTGTCAACAAGCTGTACCATTCTGCCTTCATACGGGAAACACATCACCCAAAATAGTGAGGAAACAATAGCTCCCATGCTGTAAACGTAGTCACACCCAAGGAGTAGATTGTAATCTAGTGGCCCTTGGAATACCATCATGTTCAAGTGAACGGTTTTCCTTCTCAAAGTTATAGGCAAATTTGGAAGGATCCTTAATGGTCGATTGGTTCCTTTGTTGAAGCTTGACAAATTTCAATTCTCAGGAAGAAACAATGGCGAACCAATCACTTTAAAAGTAGTTGAGGGATGGATACTCGCGGAAGCCCCTTCATCTATGACAGTGCCAGACATGATCATTCTGTAAACTTGTACTATGATTCAGAATGGTACATTAGATGGAACACGGGGTCCCGCTAGTAGATTCCAATCAAAGGAAACAACTAGATTGCTTGGATGGGGGACTGAATAAACGACTGGATGAATCTCTTGAAATGGGGAACTTCCCTCCCATGGTAAAGGAATGCGTATATTGCCCCCATGTTCATCAGAATCTGTATTAATAAAAAGAATTTGAACGATGTCATTCTCATTCTCTTTGGGAACTGTATCATCTGAAGGTGGACCTTTTGAAGGCAATATTAGGTTGGCTTCCATCCTAACCTGTTGACTTTGGTCCGGTATGGACTCAGATGGTTTATCTTCAATGATAGGAATTTTGACCAACAACATAGGTATGTCAGTCGGATTTTCAACTAGTGATGGACTTGGCAAGAGTTTCTTGTATCCAGGCAGAAGTCACTGCGGTGAAGCAGGATGGTTATCCAAGACACTTTTAGCTTCGTCTAGAAAAGGACAATGGTGGAGGGCATGATTGGCTTCACACAACCTACAAGGAAATCTAGATCTTCCTCTTTGTCCATTGACTTCACTTCCACTAGTCGATGGTGAGTTCTCAACATGATCGACAGAGGTTGATGACACTGGATGGTGCAAGCGGGGAGACCAGTCTCTCAATATCCATAGAATGCAAGGACAATCTCGATGAAAGTGGTTTCCTTTGCAAATTATGCATGGAGATTTGGGCTTGGAAGGTGCGGTGTGCATATTTTCGTCGGATGATGCATGGTTGCCACCTTGCTTGACTGGATTCTTATTCTTCTTCTCCTTCCCTTTCTTCTTCTTCTTCTCAGTTACTTGGTTTTTAGTATCACTACTTTCACCAAGCGAAGAGGAAAAAGGAGAGGGGCAAGAAAACGAAGTAGAAGGTGAGGGAGCAACTCCAGTATGATCTGGTTGCTAATTTGATTGCTAAGGAATTACGGTGTTTTGAACGATAGAGATTGAGAATAGCCAACAGGCAAGCTGATTGTGAATCTTGGAAGGGACAATGTAGCCATGTATGGAGTACCAATATCTCCCCAAGAAGAAAAAAGACTAGGATTTCCCCCAAGGGGAAATCCTTGATTGGTGGATTCCATTACCTCAACCTGAGGTCAATGAGGGAACAAAGATGTTATTCCAAATTAAATAAATTTTATGATGCTTTGACACAACTTTCTTTTTTAATTTTTAAGAGTCGAGAAAAAGCTAAAGGTGACTCTAGTCACCTTTGATTTTTAATGAGCCTGAAGTGACAAGTGCTTAGATGGACCTTTTCTTTTAAGGAGTCGAAAAGGAACGAAAGTGGCTGCTCTAGAAATCTAGACAGAGGGATTACCAAACCAATTGCAAAACTGCAATACACCTTGGTGGTAAATTATAGAGAAATTACCAATGACTTTACATACGGCAGGCAATCTTCCTGAATGCTGTGTTTAGTGCATTGTGATCGATATGGCAGTAAACACGGATTCCTAAGGATAAAGGATATCAGCCTATTGTGGTATCCCAATATATACTTGAAGGTGTGGGGAGCACAAGTCCGTATTGGCACTTGTCATATAAAAGAGGAGGAATCACCTAACCTTCAATGAAAACGAAAGTTACCAGGCTTTATGACGCCAGAATACGTCTCTAGCCTAGACTTCTAGATGTTGTGCGTTAGGTTCCAAAGCATTTTTATGCTCATTGAGGTTCATTTTAGAGTTGATCTTTTTTAAGAGGTTTTCCTTTCAAGGTTCACCACATGATGTAGATGTAAAATTCCTAAATATGCAATCTAAAATGATAAACAGTCGTTTGTTTTCTTTTAGTAATGAAAATCCTAGCTACTAAGGAAAGAAAAGTATGATTCTTTCGACAGAGAGCAAAGAGCACACACTAAATTCACTTTTCCTAAATCATTTTCCGCATGCAGTCTAAATGCAAATGCACATGCATGTATTTGTTTTTCCGTTTCCTTAATGTGAGAATGCCAAAAATAAAACTAAGTACAGATCTGGACTATTTTCTTCAAAGCGACACTTTAACGATTTCTTTTCAAAACGAAAGGAAGACTAAGATGAAACTTTCAATTTCGAATGGAAAAATGCTTTCAGCACTTCAAATATTGACAATTCAAATCAAATACAGTGGCAAAAGTACAATTGACTATCTAGAAGAGGAAGACTTTACGACACTCTTCTTTTCGACTCATAATGATAGTTGCGACACTTTTGAATCAAAAGACAACAGTTCGATTAAGCTACTATTTCCAAAGGAGGACTGTAAATGATGAAAAATACATAAATAATTCACATTTCCTGATCAATGGAGGCTGAATAATGTAAAGGAAGAAGGCTTCAACAATGATATACTAATCATATGCAGCAAAACTACTAAATAGAGCTGAAAACAATGAAGAAAAAACCAAATTCCAGAGAGGGAAATAGTGTCATTCAATCATCACACCTGTCCTTAAGGGGAATAGGGATGCATCTCACCTACAATACAGGGGAGGTACAATGCATCTAGACTACCAATTAGAGACAGTGTGATGGACCAGGGAACGAAACTGTGCTTGGTTTTTTCTTAAAATTCATAGCTAAGTTTAGTGATTTAGGCTAAGCTATGATGGACAGTAACAATAAAGTATAGGGGTATGACCTTATGAGGTTAATGATCTATCACTAGGGCACTTAGGATATTTTCAATTCAGATGTTTAGTTCATAAATAAACCCAGAGATTGACTGAAGCAATTGATCTACTTTGCAAATGCATAGCAAAAGAAGTTCGAAGGCTAGCTGGCTTAACTTTAGGCTCTGTCTGTAGTTTATAAAGCAAACAATAGTAACAAACAAACAAACTATTCGCTCCCCAGTGGAGTCTCCATTTTGTTTCTGGGAGAACCAGTGTCTTTTCGATCTGCTAGTCCCACTAAGATGGGTAGCTATCTTAGAAACAAACAATTTCAAGTAACTTGTGTTTTCCTTTATGTATGATAGATAAGAGAGAAGCAGAGAGCACCAAAATTAATCTTTCGCTTGGCTCCTTTATTTTTTCCTCTCTCCTTTAATAGAGCTTGCCACTTCTTCCTCACTTTTCCCGCTTTAAAGAACACCTATAGAGACAAAGAAACAAAACAACATCAAAGCATAAAGATCTATAATACCATAAACAATACAGAATTAGAAGTACATTGACCATACAATTGGATTCACAAATACAAGATTCACGAGTACACAAGTATATGGAGGAAAACTCAAATAACTTTATTGACAGTAGAAGTAGAAGAGAGGATTACAACCCAACTGTCTGATCTAGCATCATCCTCCCAGCATGAAAGCCCTCTTCACCTCATGAAAAACAAGATCACCCAAATATACAATGTCTCAAAGAGAAACCAATAGAACTTCCTTACAAATTATAAAATTACGGCCTCTAGATCTCTCAGCTGAGGGATCCATATATAAATGTTTGCGAAGGGGTGAGTCAACTTTTAGATTTTTTATTAGTGTCATTTCACTGATAGTTCTTGGTTCCACTTGGAGATTTCGTGATCTCTTACTCATCCCTGGGTGAATTCAGAGAGGCAAGTGCCATATGAGAAGTTTCTAGAAGATTCTCTGGGTTTCCACCTAGCAAACTGTCTCTACCATTTGTCTACTCTCACCCATCGCACCCTAGAGAAGGCTCTTTTAGTATGCATCGCACCTAGCCAGTGTTACAGTCAGTATGCATCATGCCCTTAGCATGGAGCAATATGTATGGTCGAGTTTTGACCAGTTCCGAGTGGTTTTTTAGGGAGAACTTCTGGGAAACGATATAATCAGTTGGCCTTGATCCTTTAGGGTGTGAAACAACACTTTTAGGGGTTTAAGAGCCCTTGGTTTATCAACATATGTGATTGGGGTTGCAGTGACCAAATATGTCTATAATAGTGAGGGCCACACGACACAGGGGCAAGAAGCAGAGGAAGAAGAAACAAAAGAAGGAAGCCCAGACCCACAAATCACGTCAACGTAGTTGAAGCACCAACACCTAGCAGAGCAGGTAGGGTCATCTAAGAATGTCAAGGCCTCGAAATTGTCCATTGAACCAATCACCCTAACCGAGGGTGATCTGCGCGACATCAGCGAAACGTTGTGTAATGTCACCAATGAGGCTCTCCAAGATTTCATGCAGGAGAACCAGATTGTGTTCGGGGCCCTCAGAGCGTAGTTGTAGGAATCACAAGCGCACCCCTCTCATGTTGGTACCCTTTCGACCAACCTCGCAGTCGGATCCACGGTAGCAGAGTAGATGTTGCGTGTGCAGATGAAAAATACCATAGTGCTACCAGAAGGGGCACTAGTGACATCAAATGAGGCCAACAGGCCTACGTTTAGTGCGCTAAAAGGTCTCGGTATCAATACAGGTGCACTCTCGCACGAGACCTTATATGTGTTGTAGGATGGGACAACTACAGAGCTGCGAGCTAGGGAGAGCCGCACGCTCCAAGTCCTTAATGAGCAGAAAGTAAATATGAAACAACTAAGCTTGCAACACGATGAATTGGTGTCGCAAGAATCAACAGCTGGTACAGATGATAGATGATGCTTGCCGAACCATCCTGGAGCTAGCCATCCTAGCAGACATACCAGTAGAGGCATGGATCCACGGGTTAGCAGCAGCGGTCTACGAGGTGAGGGAAGAAATGACAAAGGTTCAACTGGAGCTGAACCTTCATACCACCGAGCTACGGTTAAAGGTATAGCCATCCACTCCCTCAGAAATCAGAGAACAACACGCTAGCACTATCACAGCGGGATTAGAGGAAATTGGAGGAGCAGTGTGCAACTTGACCAGTATGTTGGAAGACTCACTTGAGGTCCTCTCAAATCTATAGGAGGACCCCGACATCCAACACTTAGAGACAAAGGTGCGAGAACTCCAACGGTAGTATGACAGTGTCCGAGGAACTGAGCAGATGGTGGTCCTCACTTAGAGGCTTCCATGGATGCAACAAGCTAAAGCACTAAAGGAGTAGGTGGATGTCGCATGACATAAGGAATCAGCCTTGAAGGCACGCGTTCAGCCTTGGATCCATGAGGCCTTCACCATCACGATAGAAATCGAAGGCAAGTTCGCAAACGTTTAGGGGATGCACACATTGATGCAAAGAAGCACTCCTGACACAGAGGTCTTGGAACAGGGTATGCAACAAATCTAGCAAGTAGCAGCTCAGTGCATTACTAACCTTTGTGTAGTTAGAGAACAGTTGTAGGGAATCCGCGCAAAGATAGTCACGCAGACAAAGTGGCTCAAGCGCAAGTCACAATGTTTGTGTTGGGGGCCTGTTGGGCATGGAATCCCCCCAAGGCATGTTCTGGGGCTCAAAGCCCAAGTTTTCACCAAATATTGCTGTAAAGCTTCACAAATTGTGGGCACATAAGTATGATAGAGTCATAGGGTTGTCCACCCTAGTTTTGTAATGTAATGTCTGCTGTATAGACCTACCCATACTCTGTGAACCATGGGATTGTATAAATAGAGTGAGGCTCTAAGTTTAAAAGGGCATATGGATGAGAAAAGAGAAGTATGAGAAGTCTAAGTGATTGAGTCGAATTGTAGAGTGTGTGTGTGGGTTGTAGAGTAGGAGAAGGTTCTGGAGCTAAGTGCGCAGAGGCCTAGTAGTTTGTAGCTGAGTGTGCAGGGCAAGTCGAGTCTGTAACTGGGGAAAGAATCAATAACAAGAAGTTTTGCTATAATTTTGTGTATTTGTTCTTGGGTTAATGTAGGATTGATATAATTTGCAAATATACTATTTATTTACTATGCACACATGAATGAATGTTTTATGTTGTTAAGTATAACTTAAAGCACTCAAGTAGGAAAAGATATTTAACTAACATTGGAAAATAAGCAAGGTCTTGGGTAATAATGTAGAGCGTGATGCTTAGCCCCTGGGTAGGGTTACACGAAGGCAGTATATCAGGCCGTGAGGAAAGGGAAAGCATGTGAAGCAACCTGCACACAAGGGAAAACCGCGAACCAGTCAAACTCATCAAACATATCCATGGTGTGGAAACCTAGTTCTAGCAACCTCCCATACTACTTTAGGTGAGACCTCAGTCCGTGCTCCGCAAACTATTGCTGAAAGGGCCAACAATACCGGGATTTGTTTGGCTAATTAACTCCGAACCTGGGTCAAGCCCCGACAAGCCAACATTACTTACCCCAAAGCATTTACTAAGGCCAAGTTCTTATTTTTTGGTGTTTCCATGTCAACAATAAACTCCTTTACCTATATTTAATGGTGATTCTTAGTTTTGATGCAATTTAATACTTAATTAACCATCTTATGTATTGTTTTCTTCACCCTTTTAATGAAATAATCATTGATTTCCATCTTATTCCACATTTATAGATGGTTTATTTCATAAGGATGAATTAAGATAAATAAATATTGTTTGTGATATTTTCTTGATTTTTTGATAATTTAGATGTACCAAAATTAGTTAAAATATATCTAACAATGTGTGCGTTAAGTTTTTAAGGATTGTGAACTTGTCATGCAACGTACAACATAACACCTCAATAACCATATCTAGTAGTTTGAAAATGAACCAATTTTTTTGTAGTTATTGTAGCATCTCAAAGATGTAAAGATATTAAGTAGTTATTCTAGCATATATGGTGGAAATGATTTTTCAATTGAAGATTACTACAACTCTATAAAAAATAAATCATAACTGTAAAACATAAGTACATTAGCTAGAATTATATTAAAATTGATATTGTTATGTTATACATGTTATTTGTTGGGCTTACATAACAATTGGTGATATTTGAGAATGTGAATACACATGTATATATATATTTTAGCTATGTTGTGTAGATTTATCAAGTTGGAATGATTTCTAAATACTGTCGAAATAAATCCTACCTCCATTCTTTGAATTGGTCATGTAGTTATATTAAGTTAAGAATTTTTCTAACTAAAATTGATTTAGAGACCGCTTCCACACTTAAATTGAATTTCTTGTCCAACTAATTAATGCAGTTTGTTATATTAGTCTTTTTGGGTGTAGAATATCGTATATTAATGGACCAAAATCTAATGCCATTCTAGGGTTCATGGAATTCGAGGCAGAACACTTGAAATGCCTAAGAAGGACTTTGGGAACCTGCAAAACAAAACCCTAATTCGTCATGCAACCAACTATCATTATCCAATCCAATCCTACAATAAAAAAATTCATTAAAAGTGAAAACATAAACACTAATCTTGTAAAATCATTAAAAATCTTCTAAGTTTTTGAAAATGGTGCATAACTTCTCAATTCAATTCATACACTAGATTTGGAAATTTTCATTAAAGATAAACCAAATAAGAAATCAACTAGAATTATGTTCACTTCGCTCTTCAAATAATTAATTAAAATGAACTTAAAAAAATATCTAACTATCAAGCGGACTCTAAAGAATCAATGTCAATTGGTTCCTAAAAATCATCCCAACAAGACCCACACATATTCATGTACTACTTTCAAAGTCTAATGAGAACCACAAAGATTCCTGCAGTCAAGTGAGCATAACAGAGGTTCTTGTACTAAACTAAACAATCCACTCCTCTTTGTGATTTTAAAAGTAAAGTTTGGAACTCATAGTGTTTTAATCAAGTAAGCTTACATAAAAGAAATATCATTCTCTGGTCTACTTCTCCAAATTAGAAAATGCACCAAACCAAAGATATGAAATTGTACTTTTAATCCATAAGGAATATTTGCAAAAGGATGGATATGAAACCAATCTCAAAATAAATTCCAACTTTTGAATGAATAGCAACAAGATACCAATCCAATCTTAAACAAAATTCCCTATACTAATCCACTTGAAATACCATGAAGACTTGTTCTACGCACAAATGAGTCAAACAAATCAAGCTCATAAATCCAAGAAATGTAATCAAGCACACTTGTTAACCAACCACATTGTATTATAGAACTCTTTTAAAATAAATCGATTTCGAGTGGAAATGTTCTACAAGCATTGATTTCGATATGAATTTGTAACTTTCAATCAAGAAACCGTAGTTATAATAATTAGCAAACCTTAGGAAAGAATAGAGGAATCAAAATCAATCTTGCTACAAACCACTAGTTCACAAATTGCATAAACATATGTTGTAACTATTGTGCATGAGTTGAATCATTACCAAAAGGTTTATGTTTTGATGCATTCAGTATTTTTGCATTCACACCTTGTATCATGATACCTTTGAAAGAAAATAAGGTACCCTCAACACTTTAGATCTTAAATAGTTTGAAAGTTCCATAGAGGGTGGTATTTAACGTTGATATCATATATTTATATGAACCATTCAAGCTTAAGCCACCAACAAAAGTATGATTGTCACCAAGTCATATGATGAAAATGACCATTCCAAAGGTAGGATATTCATACAACCCAACCCACCTGGCAATAGAACAAGGGTTTTAAAGAAATGAATGTTATCATATGTAAATATCAAATTACAAAAACCTTTAGAACTTTTGAACTTATAGAAACCAATTCTTAGAAAGATAAATCCAAATTAAAATATCACTCTCACATCTAGGCTATAAGAATTCCCAAATCTAAATACAATACAAGTCTTTAAATATGAATAGATTATAGAAAAAGAACTGAATTAGATCTCATGAGAATGAACAAACTAAAATATTTCACTCTAAATATCAAGCCACACAATACTATCTAAGAGAGGCATGACAAGTTGGATTGGTTGGGCCCAAACCAACCAGCCTGCATGCTCCTTAAAAATAAGTTAAGTTATAAAGAAGATAAAATTAGTAACAAAATGTAACAATGATATAAAGAGAACCCCACATTTGTCTTTGTATTAAGAAAATATTAGTCCTTAGTACATCTTGAGCTCAGTAATTTAGATCTAGTTGAACAAAGGAGGAGGGAAGAACCCCCCACACTCCAATCCAATAAAATAAGAGTTTAGAATGCTTTCTTGTCCTCTCTAGCCATAATTGTTTTCTTAGACATTTCATAATACAAATTTGGCTTTAGGCCACCCAATGCATTACAAAGAAGGATGAGAAATTGAATCCCAACTATTTTGAATTGATGGATACCCATTTCAACCATAATACAAT
>APFE031348454.1:0-48723 GCA_000404065.3 Pinus taeda
TAAAATACTAATTTTTTTTATGATAAATATATTTGCTTTCTTTCCTTGCTCAATTTGTTTCTATCCTATAAAATTTCATAGTTAGTTCAACCAAATCTTTTATAGATTTTTTCCTTTACATCGAACCTATGTTCCTGCACCAATATTTTTTTTATGTACAACTTCTACTGCAAAACCCACGGTCAATCCATATGAAATATTCCTTCTATACAATTTCTTCTATTGACAATCACATCTACACACACAGAGTTTTTAACCTACACTTATCTAAGTCATTTCTGAAAAAGGTTAAAGGCCTCTACGTTCCACCTGACCTTTAACCAATTATCCACTGGTCCCCCCCTAAGCTATCCGAAAACTGTCAAGAAAATAAGTATCACACTGGGAGTTTATTTTGTAGCTTTATACCTCCTAAACCATTAGTAGTGTCCTGTTAAATTCTCTTGGTTCTACCAGCCTTTTTCTCCCACTGGTATTTATTTTTCAAGAACTATCTTTACCTCCCACAATTCTTGATTCACAGATTTGACACCATGGAATTTATCTCTAGCCATATAATATATTATGGTCTGTCAATCTGTCTTTATTCTATTTTTATCCCATAATAAAATAAGAGAAGGTGGATTTTTTTGTTTTATTTCTGCCTTACTAGGCTCAACCAACTCCAACTATTTTTCTTGACAATTAGGGGCTAATCTCTCATGTTAGCCTTTAACATTTTCCTCAGAGGATTAACAACTTAATATAATTTCCTTATTTCATCTTTGCTAAAGAATATTTATACTATACTATTCATTAGATTTCATTTACTTTCTTTAATCAAAATTTAAATAAATAAGTCATATAGTAATTTCCTTAGGGGTATTACATCTCCCCCCTCCTAAAAAAACATTGTCCTTGGTGTAATTTCATAGGTTCATGTTCATTTGAAAAACACTAATAAAGAGTTTCTCATCTCATCTTTCAATCCTAAGGTAGCCTCATCAGGTCCAAAGTGCTTCCATTGCACTTTAACCTGGGCAATGACTCAATTATGGAGTATAATCTCCCTTCGATCCAAAATTTGTTGTGGTTCATCCTATACCACATGCCAATAAATTACATGATATGGATCATATACATATTTTTTTTAACAAAGATACATGAAAAAAACTATGAACTCTAATAGGTGATGGTAATGCAAGTTGATAACCCACTGGCCCAACTCTGGCCATGATCTCAAAGGTCCTCAAAACTGTGGAGCTAGTTTAGAAACGTTTCCTAGGTTTAGGGAACTCTTCTTTGGTTTTACATTGATGTAGAAAAAATATCCCACACTGAACTATTTATGTGTTCTTTTGAGCTCAACATAACTCTTACTCCTATCTTGGGTAGCCTTTAAATTTTGCCTAATTGTTTTTTATCATTTCCTCCATTTCTTGCAATTGTTCTGGACCTAACATGAGTCTTTCTTCTAGTTTACACCAATTTAAGGGAATGTGAAATCCTTTTCCATGCAAGGCTTCAAAAGGACTCATTTTAAGTGAGGCATGATACCCATTATTGTAGGCAGATTCTACTAGATTTTGATAATCCTCCCACTTAGTGGGTTGGTTCATAATGTACATATGCAACATGCCTTCAACCACCTGATTAACTCTCTTTGTTTGTCCATCCATTTGTGGATGATACGAAGTATTGACGCTTAACTGTCTTCCTATTCCAACAAACAAAGATTTCCAAAAGTTCGATGTCAACTTTGCATCCCTATATAATATTATTGTCTTTGGTATTCCATGTAGTCGAAAGATTTCTCTCACAAAAACATATGCCACTTGTGCAACTTTATAAGTGGAATGTACAGGAATAAAGTGAGTGACATTAGTTATTTTCTCCACTATTACCATAATAGAATGGTGATGTTTTCTTTTGGGTAAACAGTTCATAAATCTAGGGATATCACCTCCGATTTCCACTCTGGGATTGGCAGGGAATTCAACAATCCTGTTGGATGCTAGTGCTATGCTTTCACCAATTTCCGTTCTTGACACATTTTCAGGTATAATGCCACCTCCCTTGTCATTATAGGCAAATAAAACTCCTCTTTAAGTGCATAAATCATTTTTGGTATCCCAAGTGTACTGCATATGGTTTATTATGGTATTAAGCGAGAATTAATTGTTAAATTTCATGCTCATTTGGAATGTAAAGTTTGTTTTTGTATAACAACAATCCGAATTTGTTATTTTTTTGTTATAATTGTCTTCCTTATGTAGTTTCACTTCTCACCTTCTCATAAATAATTTTTAATTCTGATCACTTATTGCTGCCCTTTTTACTTGTTAAAAAAACACTGTTTTGATTTTACTCACTCCTATCTCACAAAATGACATTGAATTATTGTTTAAAGCATAAACCATGCTATTCTTTTTCCATTTTATATTATTTATGTCAAAATAATATTCGCTTAAGAACACCATCCACTGAGCCTGCCTGGCATTTATGCCGGGTTGGACGAAAAAATATTTCATACTAATGTGGTCTATTATTAATGTAAATTTCTTACCCATTAGATAGCGACTCCACATTTTAAGGGAATTTATAAAAATTTCTAACTCTAGGTCATAAATTTCATAGTTTTTGTCATGCTCCTTTAATTTGCAAGACTCATATGCTATCACGTTTCCTCCTTGCATTAATACTCCCCCTAGACCTTCCAAGCATGCATCAATACACACAAAAAATTATTTATTTGGGTTTCCTATTTGTAAGATGGGTGCCATTATCAACAAATATTTTAGTCTTTCAAATTTGTCCTAGCATATTTGAGTCCATTCAAATTTTACTCACTTCTTCTGCAAGGAATTGTTTTCGCTAAAACACCCTCCAAAATTTTTCCTACATCTAAGTTTTAGAGCCTTCTTATAGTCATGCCATGTTTTGGTCATGTTGATCAAGTGTTCATGAATTCCTATGATAATTATAAGTGATGAACTACTTGATTTAACATGCCCAACTCAAGATGTATTCACAAGCATACTTCTTTTAAGCAAGCCCAACAATCAATGAGTCAAGCACCGCACAATCCTTCAAAGTAGTCATTGCATAGTTTCTGATGAGAGTGGTTGCTAGTCCCTAAAGATGATGACTATGTAGTACCCGAAGGTAGTGCTTGCAGAGTCCTTATGGACCGTTCTTGCAGAGTTCCTAAAGACTAAGACTACACAATCCTTATGGAGAATGATAGTATGAGGTCATCTTCAGCATATAGTGATTGCATACTCTTAGTTGACATTGAGAGTGTTTCTTCAAGTCATTCCATTCACTCTTGTCTCCTAGCTTCCCGACATGCACTAAGAACCCATATAAATCCTAACCTTCATTGCATGTCTGCTCCCTTGTAAAGAGTATAGTCGAGAGCTCATCTTCACATTTATCTTTCACTTTTGAGATTTTTGCATTGATGGAGTATACAAAGCATTCTCTCAACCATGTTTGAAAATTCCTCATATTCTAAGTGAGTTTCTCAACCGCCTCTTTCACTTTTGCAAGTGTAACTTTTTCTTTCTTTTACTCTTACATGTGTCATGTTCACTTGCTCTATCTTGTGCAAGTGTCACTTTTGCTTGCCTTCATTCTTGCATGTGTCGCTTTCATTTTTTTCACACATCTTGACACTACAACAAAACCCTGTGATTAACATCCCTTTTTGCTTCCTTTTTCGCATCTAGAGCCCATTTTTGGTACTATTTGTGTCCATTTATCAAATATGGTGCAAAACTTGATGCAAAGTTTGCACCGTGTTTTGCACTAAGTCTTACACCAAGTTTAGCATGAGGTATTGTAATAGGTTTTACACTAGATTTTACACCAGGTTTTATGCCATCCTTTGCACCATGTTTTGCATCAAGTTTGGCACCTAATTTCGTTTCACCAACTTTTGCATCCTCTATTGCATCCACTTTTTGTGCCTACACTTGCATCAACTTTTGCATCATCTCTTGCATCCTCTTTTGCATCATTTTTTAAATCATTTTTTGCATCATCTTTTGCATCACCTTTGCGCCAAGTTTTGCATCAAGTTTTGCATCAAGTTTTGCATCCAGTTTTGCATCTACTTTTACATCTTGTTTTGCATCCATATTTACATCCTCTTTTTCATCTATTATTGCGTCCACAATTGCATCCAATTTTCTTGTGCCATAATTTTCACCTAGTTTGGCACCTCCCTTTACACCCATTTTTGCTTCTAAATTTGCATCCATGATTGCATCCTAATATACATCTAGATTTTCATCGATTTTTACATCTATTTTTGCATCCATTTTTGTATCCACTTTTAGGTCAAGATTTGCATCAAGGTTTGTGTCTCATATTGCATCTACTTTTGCATCGAATTTTGTTGCATCAAATTTTGCATCCATTGTTGCACCCATGTTTACCCCCACTTTTGCATCCCTTTTTGCATCTTCATTAGCTTATTTTTTTTCATCTATCAGTACATCCACTTTTGTTGTTTGTGCCATGTTTTTTACTTACCATTGTAACCATGCTTGTTTCCAATTTTGCATCCATCTTCGCATCCTCTTTTGCATCAAATATTGAATCTATTTTTGCATCCACTTTTGTGTTGAGTTTTGCATCTCATTTTGTATCTTATTTTGCATATACTTCCATTGCATCCATATTTTGCATCCAATTTTGTTTCTCCTATTGCACCCATGTTTTCATCCACTTTTACATCCCTTATTGCATCTTGTCTTGCATCTAAGTTTGCATCATTTTTTGTGTTTGTTATTACATCCACTTTCTCATCCACTTTTTTTGTGCCACAATTAGTGCCATATCTTGTGCCTATTGTTTCAACCCACATTTTCTTCCACTTTTTCATCCACATTTGCATCCTATTTTGTGTCCAAGTTTGCATCAAATATTATTTATGTTTTTTGCATCCCATTCTGCATCTACTTTTGCATCCACTTCTAATGCGTCCAATTTTGCATCTAATTTTGTGTCCACTATTGCACCCATGTTTGCTACATGTTTACATCCCTTTTTTCATCGAAGTTTTCCTCATTTTTGCCTCCAAGTTTGTGTCCTTTTTTGCGTTCATTGTTGTATCCACATTTGTTTCACCACTAGTCATGTTAAGTTTTATGCCTACTATTGTACCCATGTTTTCTTCCACTTTTTCATCCATGTTTGCATCATATTTTGTATCGAAGTTTGCATAAACTATTGTATCTACTTTTTCACCCAATTTTGTGTCAATTTTTCTATCTCGTTTTGCATCTACTTATGTTTTGTCCACTCTTCATCCAATTTTACATCTATTGTTGCCCCCATTTTTTGTTCACTTTTGCATCCCTTTTCCAACACTCATCATATTTTTTGCATTGATAATATTTCTTATGACATCGAAAATTATGAACAACTGATGACAATGTCAATAATTATGATGATGATGATGATAATGAATATGATGATGATGACATGAATTGTGATTATTATGATAATGGCAATGATGGTAAAGACAATGGGGGTTACAATGAAAATGATGATGATGATGCTGATGACCTTGGACAATCTTCCCAATTTTTAAATGTTTTTATGGTCATAATCATAGTCATTATCTTTGGCATCATCTTCCAAGTCATCGTCATCTGATCATCATTATCATTATTTTCATCTTGGTCATCATCAACAACAATAATGGCATGAATGATGATTATGATGTTCATGACGAAGATGACAACAATGATGATTATGATGTTCATGACGAAGATGACAACAATGATGATAGAAATTACATTAATTATGATGATGGGGATGATGAAAATTATAGTGACGATGATAATGGTAGTGATGATGATGATGATGATCAATCATCTCTCAAAAATAAATTTATTATTTCTCTTGCATATATCATGTGTCCTAACAACCCTTTTTGAGCACTCACAACATTTTTTGGGTTGATGATATTTCTTACGACACCTATAATTATGAAAAATTGATGATAATATCCATGATGATGATGATGATGATGATGATGATGTCATGAATGGTGATTATGATGATAATGCAATGACGACGATGATGGTGGTGATGATGACGATATTGAAGATGATGACACTCCCTCTAAACTAGGGAGGTACTCATAATGAGACAAAAGAGTACTTTCAAGTTGAAATATTCATATAAGAAGGGATCTGGATTGATAAGGATCAATTATTATTTACATCATCATAGCCAACATTGTCAAAATGGCAAGGCCTTGACTAACAAGTTCTACCTCTCCATTAGATCAGAGCACAATGTTGGGAGGCATAATTGGATGCCACTGCCTCTCTAGGCACATACCCCACTAGGATGTTCACCAAGTATGTCCTCAAATGATCATTTCCTAATCCACTGTCATAATATTTGACATCAGGAAATGTCGATCCTCATGACTATTCTTATCTTAGATTAATGTACTTGACTTATGGAAGTTAGCCCTAGTCAAAGTACAAATTATCAAAGAATATTGGTCCTATATGTTTATCCAATCCACCATTCTCCCTACTGGAGTCTTTACTAGGCTTATGAATGTTAGTCCTGGCCATAGTACATGACACATGGATAATAGTGTGTCCACCCTCACTCCCTCTCAACCAGAGAGGAGACATCCATAAGCATAATATTTTCTCAAGAATACCCACTATTTTCATGGAGAATAACATCATTAATGTTTTTTATCGCATGACACCTTTATGATTAAGAATTCCTAGATTTGTGGCAAAATATTTCCCCTTTTGTCATTTTTGATGAAAGAAAATCAAAAAGTGAAAGCCAAAATCATTAAAGATACACTATAATGATTTATCTAAGTCTAAACTCTAAGGTTGAAGTGAAAATTCATGTAAATGTTATATCTATGAGTTGTGCCAAACTTATGAAAACTTATTCCCTAATCCTATATAATATAAAAGCAAAAGAAAGAAAAATAAGGCCCAATGAATGGTAACTCATGTATTCACTCCCTCTTTTGAAAACATATGAATATATACACTCCTAGTCACACTTGATCACATGTTTGTGATGGTTAAATCATGAAGTCCTCTTTTCCCCTTGCATTTTCACTTCATCATTTAAGCATATAATTGAGGATCTAGGGAATGTTTGTTGCCTAAGGATTTCATGTCTACTCTTGGTTTCCTTATGTCACACTACGGTCAATTTATGTGATAGAGTGAAATACTTAAGTTTGTGGATTTATTAGAACAATGTGTTAAGTTAGTCACCACACACACATGTATTACATTTCATTGCTCCACGTGTGTGGGTTGGAGACTCATTTCTTGAGAAATTTAATGGAGACTATTTTAGGGCTTTGATGGTATAGCTTACAAAATATCTGGGTAAACATTGTGATTCATCCTTTCTTTTCCTCTAGACACTTGATAATATTGAAGTCATTCCCAATAATCCATGGAGATGGGGAGTATAAATTACTTGTGCTGGAAATAGAATTGAGAAATAGAGGTTTTCCATTTGTGATATTGGAGTCATAAACATTGGATACATGTTAGTAGTCCTTGATGTCAATTAACTAAAAATATATTGTCATAATGCGAAAATAGGTAAACATATTCGTAACCTTGATGTCCTTATCACTCCAAATAATAACCATTCCACCCATGTATCTCTAAGCATCAATCACTACTACTTGGCAATTCCTACCCCATTTGATAATTATATGAGGTAGAACCTCACTTAATTTTTTTTTTTATTATATCAACATTATTGATGGGTGCTTTGCGTACCATTTTTCCCTAAGGAGTCCTTTTTTTTCCTTTGCTATTGAGGCCCCTCATGTTCCATGAGACTATTTTCATGGAGAGTTTACATAGAAAGGAAGTATAATGCAACTAAAAAAAAGATGTTTCAAGATTTAAGTGCTTGGACAATGCCACTTCATGACTCCTATATTTCCTTAACCTGGGATCGAATGGTGAACTTGATGGCCTTAAGGGAAATTGACCAATGAAAATCTCAAAAAGAGGTGACTTTTGACTTTATCACATACGAGTTAATATACTAAAAAAATTATCCATAATAATTTCATCAATCAATGAATCATTAAAAAAAATATCCAAAACAATTTCTTCAAGCAATTAATCATTACATTATAAAATATAATCTATAAACCTTTTGGGAACTTTTTGCTAAACCATGGTAAAAAAAAGACATTTAACAATAATATGGACAATAACACATTTTCATAAATTAAATAACATGTTATCAAGCCTAAGAAATGTCACTAACAGAAAACTAAAAAGCACGCAACTAATGGGAGTGTCCACTCAAGGCCGCCATAAGACAATTAATTCATTAAGACCAAGATTAATGCAGAGAAATATCTACAAAGGACAAAGGTAAACCTATTTTAACTTTATTGTTTTATTAGGTGCAAGTTGAACATCTCAAGATATAATGAAGAGCAGAATTAATTTTATTGCATTAAGAAAACCCAAGAATAGTCTATAACTTAGCAAGGAAGAGACGTATAATACCCATCCCAGTGACACAACACATGGCATTAAGTTACTTTTTAATATATAATTAAACTTTATCTAAAATCACAAAATTAGCATGAATGGAATGTTTAAAATCATAATATATATATATATATATAATATAATAATAATTATTATAATATATATATATATATATAATATTTTATAATAATACAAAAACAAATAATTTTTTTAGAAAATAAAAATACAATAAAACTAAATATATATTTAAAAAAAAATAAACATAAGAAATATAATATATATATTATAAATATATATATATATATATAATATTATATATATCTATATATATCTATATATAGATATAATTATAATTTAGAATTTTTTTTAAACACTTCCCTCCATTCTAAGAAGCAAAAATAATAATAGAACTAAGGACGGACCAAAAATCTTCCTTCCCCTGTAAGTGTTTCCCACCATTCATTCCACTCACTCGAGTTATTTCATAAAACATAGATAAGTGTTATTTGACACCCTTTTGGCAAAGCCTATTGAGCTTCGCCTTTCATATATCTATTCCTTGATGGAGTCCTTGATATATTGATCAAGTTTTGATTCCTTGGAGATTAATTAGAGCAAAGAAAACATGAGTACTCTTAATTCCAAGTTCAATGCCTTTGATGGTGGACACGAGGCAAGGGAGGGGTTGCTATCATGGTCATAACTCCAAGTTCATTTTCTCTAATGGTGGACGAGGCAAGGGAGGGGGTTGCGGTTGTGGTCATGGTCATGGAGTTTTCTCTTTTACATTATATTTAGGGAGTTCGAAGAAATTTGAATGGAATCATTTTCATCACTAGGTATAATGGATTAAGTGTAATAATGATAAAATGAAGTAATTATTTGTGAGCATTTGTTCTTGAACGAACATTAGGATCCATTTTATCATAGAGAAAAGTACATGCATTAAAAACAACTCAATATTTCATATGACATCCATGTTGTATGCGACTTATTTTTCATTAAAAATAATTTACTTTTTCATGTGACATTCTTTTTTTGTTAAATTTTTTTCTATTTCTAATCTGAATTACAATTGTAATTTGAAATAAAGCTTCCAGTAACTCTTAATTTACCAATAGTGCATGGACATCATAAGAAACATTCACAATATAATATGAAGAACAAATGGGTACCTACTTCATATGCATTAAAAAAATGCTTCTACTACTTAATGTGAATTGCAAGTGTAATCTTAGTTGGATCTCCAATATATCTTAAACCATATTTTCATTTTTTTTTTTATTATTATTAAATTTTATTATGTCTTACCTCATTTTATGGTTAGCATTGTAATAAAAATATGCATTGAGCTATAGAATTACTACTAGCATGTAATATATTTTTTCTTTTCTAGAACAGTACAGGTAATAACCACGAAGATGATGATACAGACTATGATTAGATTACATCATATATCAGAGACGATGATGATGAGGATGGAGATGGCATTGGTGATGATTATGTGGATGATATTACTAGGATGGTCAAGATGATGATCATGGAAATGATCATGAGGATGATCTTGACTATGATTTTCGAGGTGCTAGCTAGCCATGCGTAATTTTTTATATTTAATTTGGATGTCTTAATATGGTAATAATACATTTGAATTTTAGTTGATTCGAATAATTATGATGATACTATCGGTACTATCTTGTTACCTTATGAATATCTTGAAAATTGTTTTCATTTTTTTATGAAGAATTATTGTGTATGATGAGATTCCTATTTTTTTATGAATGTTGTGAATTTACCCTAGAATAATGATATCTATGAAACATTTTTATCTGGTAATCATACATTGACTTTTAGTTGATTTTATTAAATATGATGATGTTATTATCATTTTTATCTTGTTATTTTATGTATATATTGAAAATTACCAGCATTATTTTGATGGAGGATTATTATATTACTATCTTTTGATGGATGTTGTGAATTTACCTTAGAATAATGGCGTTCACAAAATATTTTGATATGATAATCAAACATTTGAATCTTAGTTTATTTGATTAAATATGATGAGGATATTATTAGTGTTATCTTGTTACTTTATATATGTGTTGAAAACTGCCAGTGCTTTTTGATGGAGAATCATTATGTATGATGCTATTACTATTTTTGGATGTAATGTTGTGAAGTTACCTTGGAATAAGATATCTGTGATAAGTGTTATTTAGTAGTCATATATGTTTATTGAAAATTGTCAATGATTTTTTGATGGAGAATTGTTATATATGAGGATACTACTATCTTTTTGATGAATGTTGTCAATTACCCTTAAATTTGTTTACACATATTAAGTTATCAATTTGAATTGTGATATCTTTTTAAATGTGTTATACATGAAAATACCTCCTCATCATCTTGGAGGAGAATACTATGTTGTTGGTTGAAATACCCCTTTCTCCTAGACTATATAAGACTATAATACAGGTTATGTACCATGAGGACCACATTATCCTAGTCTATAACAAGTTGTCCCCTTCATCTAACTTTTGTTACCAAGTTTCTCACTCAGTCACGAGGAAACAAGCTCGATTTAACTAGGATTTGACACTCTTGTTCACTTTCAGAAAATCAAATGGTGGAATGTGATCTCTTTATCCTCATATTTAGCTTTTTCCTAAAAAAGAAAAGCATACAAAAGTGGGAAAGAGACATAACGCATGGGGAATATTTTTCCTAAGCACAAAAACATCTAAAAGGTGGAAAATGCCATTTTTGTATGAGGAAAAATTATTTACCCAAAAGATTTTTCCAAAATTGAACTAATGAGGAATTTGGGAAATATTCATAACCTTCACTTTTCTATATATTGGAGGCTTGGCCATTGAGAAAAGGATGGGAATCCTTGTATTGTCACATTGAGATATATCTTTAGGAGGTGAGTTTTAGAGCTAGGAGTTGGGGGAGATGCTGTTGCAAATGCATATGATGGTTCTAACTTTCCTCTAACTCCTTTATTAATACAGATCAATTGTTCTTCCTTCCATATGCTTCTATTCATTATTTAATTATTCTATTTAACTAATGAATGTATGGGATTTTGGTTTATATTTATTTATTCAGTAATATTTATATCTTTCTGATAGTTTTCATTATCAAGATATTATGTTGTGAAGGTTGCTTTGTTCTCTCTCTTCTGTGTAGGACCAAGCTTTGGAGCTATCTAGGAACACTTCCCAACTATACTAAAAACTCCAACAAGACCTGCATGCTCGGACTAATAGGAATTCCTTATATTTTTCTTAATCTATACTCTACACCTTGATCTAGTGAGAATCCTGAGCCTTAGAACAACCTTTCTCTTAATCAGTCTTTCCAGGTTTTCGGGATAAACTGAGAGGGTTTTATGCTCATCTAACCATGCATTAAATCCTACAACAAAATGATATGTAGAAACTATAATATATTTCACTTAGTAAAATGAACCCATAAAGGGGGTCATAAATGGAAATAAAAGTAAAACTCTAAACAAGAAGCCAAAAGTGGATGCAAAAAATGGTGCAAAAATGGATGAAAAATTTGGCACTAAATCAGATTCAACATATGGTGCAAAATTGGATGCAAAAAATGGTGTAAAAAAGATTGAAAAAATGGTGCAAAAATAGATGTAAAAATAAGTACAAAATTAGAAGAAAAAAATGGCATAAGACTAGATGCAAAAATTGGCACAAACTAGATGCAAAAAGGCACTAAATTAGATGTAAAAGACGGTGTAAAATGTGATGCAAATTATGACACAAAACTAGAAGCAAAGAATGACACAAACTTAGAAACAAAGAATGACACAAAACATGAAGCAAAAAATGATGCAAAAAGTTATGCAAAATTTGGCATAAAAAAGATGCAAAATTTGGCGCAAAAAAGGACGCTTTAAAAATTGTGCAATAAAGCCAGATTTAGCACCAGGCTACTCATCCCAATTGAAAAAAATGCACTAAAATTTGGTGCTAAATTTGGTGGAAATTCCTGTTTTTTTGTAGTATGAAGAGAACTATGGCACAACTTCTAGAGGCAGCTCCAACACACACTCTTGCACTAGTGGATGATATTAATCATCAGAATATTTGTTGGACACATTCCAATGGCATAACACACATATTTATTAAAGTCGACACCTATGTCATAAAGATACATATTAAGTGTAACACTTCGATATAAGTGTTTCTTTACTATCGATTCACTGTATACATGTTGATTTTGGGTACTGAACACGTTCGGATCATGTGTTGTATTGTATGTGTGTGTGATCATGTTTACGACTTGTCGTATGATCTTCCTCTCATTTTCCTGTGTCATTGATCCCACATTTAGTCAATTTTGGAGTTCTTCTAGTCCTCTCAACTTGCACAATTCATCATTGATCCCTTAGTCTCCTCCTCCAACTATGCATTGCACATTTCCAAGCCATAGTGATGAAGTCTTACCTCCTAGAACTGCGCATTGCATAGTCATTGAGGATAGCATCCTTCACTTGCACATTACGACTAGTACAAAATGAGAGATTAGTGACTACGCCACTAAAAAATCTAGTCACCACAATTATTTCAAGTGAATTACTACTAAATTTGAGCAATTTTAAGTGACCCAACTAAAAAATACTAACTTAAACAACTAATATAGTCTAGGGATAAAATATACGACTAGATAATAAGTGACCTAACTAAAAATGACTAATGTAAATGAATAATTTAGTCCAAGACTAAAATATATGACTAGGTAATAACTGCCAAATTAAACTTATGATTAACATAAACGACTACTATAGTCCAAGAATAAAAATATGACCAGCTAACAAGTACAATAAGTACATGTATTAGTCATTTATGCTAGTCATTTTTAATTGTGTCACTCCGGAAATGGAAAATTGCAATTTTGATACTGAAGTGTTACATTTAACTAAATTTTAATACTGCAAATGGATTCAAAGACTCCTTTAAAGCCGTCTCTAAATCCATCTATAATGTTAAAATTTAGAGACAAAGGGGTATCTGAATCCATCTACAATGTTAAAATTTAGAAACGCCTTTAAGGGGGTCTCTAAATCTGTCTATAATGTTAAAATTTAGGTAGATTGATAAAATTACCCCGTTAAAGGGGTCTATGAATCCATCTATAATTTTAAAAGTCAAACAATTTTATATAATATAGAGTATAAGTTTACAATAAATAATAGTTGTGTGCTTCCTTTCGTAGGAGGGACAAGAAAGAGAGTTTGAAACTGATATACAAGGGGCTTAAGGGTTAATAGGAATTTTTTCCTCACATCTTAGAGAGATGACACTCTATTTTTTGTGGGGTTTTTGTGATTTTGTTACATATCAAGGTTGATAATTGCACTAGATTCATAAAGAAAATGATTTTATTAATTTGAATTCAAAGTATGTTAATTCAAACTTGGGCAATTAATATAAATCTAGATGACTCTAAAGCCATATTATTCTATAAATAATTATACAGATACATGCATTACAAAAATTTGCACAAATTCTAATAGTGCATTCACATTCTTAGAATGTGCACACACTATCATTAGAAAACCATACATACTAACAATTCTTGTGGCTCTTTATGTAGAAGAACATGTCTTGACTCCCATGTCCAAGTTGAAATCTAAATATCCCTTAGAGAGTATATATGTGGTTGTTTGAGGGTTACTTCATGTTCCTTCAACTCTAAGAGATTATTTAGGGCCTAAGGCCCCTTTTTCTCCTCCCCTTGGGATAATACTTTACCCAAGACCCATTCTTTTCATGTAGACATACCAATGGTGACAATGATCCCCCATAGAGGCCAAATATCCCCTAGAGATGTCTTCTGTGGTAATTCAAATACTTTTTCAGCAATATTGAACATGGGAAGATTCAAATATTAACCAAGCACCTTATGATCCTTCCTTGACCATGCTTAAGGCCCCAGATTCTATACATGGTGCAAAAAAACTCCTAATGATATTGAGGCCAAACTTAGAGGCCACAAGACCCAACTATGGTACACAAAACCTTCAAATAACACCCATAACACACATGAAGGCTATATATATCTTAGATAGGACATGTGTGGTGGTTTGAGGCCTTATTCACATCTATTGAACTAGAGAAGTTTATTTTAGGGACTAAGGATATTTTTTTCCTCCCCTATCCATCGTAGAGTCTGTAAAACCCATTCCTATTATGAAAACATACTAATTGTGCCCATATTCCCATTATAATATCTTGTTCATAGATATTAAACATGAGAAATACTTTTTTTAGTCCTTAGACCCTTTTTTATTCCTTGGTGAGATATAAGCCCTAGATCCCTTATATGATGTGGAAAACCTCATAATGGAACCCTTATCCTAAATGGAGGCCTAAAACCAATCAAAGAGGATATTTTCCATGTCGTATAATCCAAGGAAGTTTCATTTTGGGCTTGAGGCCATGGTTTTCATCGCTTTCCCATGGTAGATGCCTAAGACCCACTCTTACTATGTAAAACATACTAATGACACTAAATATCCCACATAGAGGCCTAAGATCCCCTATGGGGGTCATGTGTGGCTCTTTGAGAACTAATTCACAAATATTAATCATCAAATATTTAAATAAAGCCTAAGCCCCTTATGTTCCTATTTTTACGAAGCCTACACTTCTAAGCATCATATGTGATTTTAAATCCTCCTAATTTCATCAAGGTCTAATGATGAGACTCCAAGACCCAATCAAGGTGTGTAAAACCTTTGAATGGTAGACACATCCCTCCTAGAGACCAAAGAATATCCCTTAGAGAATATAACCAATGGGGTGGTTTGAATCCTTTTTAATGGCCACTGATATCTAGGACTTATGTCATTTTCTTTTAAATCTCCTTCCTTGGCCATAGTAAAGGCCATGAGACCTATTTCTCTTATGAAAAACATAATAAATGCCTATACTCCCAGCTAGAGGTCTTGTTCATGGCAATTGAGCATGGGAAAGATTAATTTAGGGACTAATGCCCTTGTTTTCCTCTCCTAGCCATAACATCTATACTAAATCCCATAAGTGGTACAAAATACCTCATATGGTGCCCATATCCCGACTTAAGACTAAAGATCCATTAAATATATATGTAGTTTTTAAGTCTAGCTCATAACCCTTGAGAATAAAAATATTCTTGTAGGGCCTAAAGCCCTTGTTTACCTCCCCTTTCCATGGTACATTCCATGATTCCTATACATGGTGTGAAAAAAATCCTACTAGAGTTGATATCCCATATATTCCTAATATATATAGGAATAAGGCATTTTTTTCCTCTCCTCATATTAATTCTTATGATGGAAATAATAGAATACTGCCTATATTGCTAGCCTATGGCCCTTTTCATGTCCATTGGTAAAGGCCTTGAGAGTTATTCCAAGCATGTAAAATGCAGTAATGTTGTGCAAATATTAGTAAATATAAAGGCCCCAGTAAAAATTCCTCCATTGGTCATAGCCTCTCATAATGCTAAATCTGGGAATTGGCCTCATTGTGATAGGTTTAAGCTTAGTTAAAAAAAAAATGATAATTCTCAAACCTTTAGGAGGGGGCATGTTATCATACCTTTCTATGTATATGTTGAAATAAGAAGAAACCTTGACATGATTTTAATGTTCAGTCTTTTAATTTGTCTCAATACCCAAGAAATGATGGCGACATAAATAACTACAACTTCAAGAAGGTTATACTCTTTGACACACATAACTTAATATCATTGCATAGGAATACTAATTAGATTTGTTCAAATTTAAGTTTTACATGTTAAATGATTTATATACAACTTAATATATTGTTTATTTTTATTGAATCCTTAATTTAATACTATAAATAATTTTTTTGTTTTAAATATTATTATTGACATTTAAACATTTCAACATTTAGATAATGTATATATAATAATTTTATAAGCATTGCTAACCTATACTATTATTAATGTAATTGGACAAATTTTAAAGTGGTAATTTCTACTTTTCTTAAAAAATTTCTTTTGATGGGGAACTAACAACCTCCCCAGATATATGTAATAGCCCGCAAGCCACATATATCAGAAACTCATAGTACAACTTAGGGCTGAGATGTATGGATACCACAGGAACTGGAGCTGGGATCCCAGAATCCAATGGGACGCCAATCCTTTTAACCTTACTATGACAAGCCATTTCGTTGGGGACTTGAACTCGAGTGGATGGGATGGAAAATCATCGTACCTACCACTCAAGCTAAGCACCCTTTGATGATAAGTTCTACTTTTTGAGATGCATTTATAAATAAGCATCAGGGTTGGGACCTCAAAATGACCAATTCTAATGAACGCATGTGCAAACTATTTGGAAATTATCATAAAAGGAGAAAGAAAGTGATGGAAATGGCTAAGAATCTATTGGAAAGTATTACACTTTTATTTTCCAATTTGACTTGATTGATTCCTTCACATCTATAAAATAATTTTATGAAAACTCATTCATGTACTTTTCCCTTACCGACCATAATGATCAGATTATTTATCATATGTCATCATTATCATTGTTTTTATTTTAATATGTGCTTGTGAGGAGATTTAGTATCCCTCCCTCCCATGTCTTTCAATATTGAGACAAGGGTCTAGTCATTCTATTAACAATAACAAGCAACATGTAACACACCTTTTCATTTTATGTTCATAACACCTCTTCCTCATTCTCTTTGGGTTTAAACAACTAGAGAGCGCCATGGATACCGACAATTGGAGGAACAAGTATTCCAGATAGAGGGTCGGTAATAAGATGTGCCCAATCGACTCACAACACTCATCTTTTTGGCTTTTGTTTTTGTCTTCAATCTTCTCTTTGTGGATGTTCCAATATTCATTTGGGTTCATTGTTTGATAATACTTTTGGCCACCCATAATTCCATACACATCTGTGTACGGTTGAGTAATTTCAAATAATTTTTATGAGAGGAGGGACCTTGTTATGATCCAATTGAATATCCTTATTACTAGACCTACCCACAAGAGCTATTCTACCTAGCTAACTCAACCAAGCTCAATCAATCAAGCAACAAAACGTACTCTGCCAACTAGCATTCAATCTTGACTTCATTCAATCAAGGAAGCATACTAACCCTCCATAAAATCTCATACTAATCAACTTTATACCGCTTATAACACCGAATAATTTATTACAACTTGGTATCACTCTCTGTAGGAAATGATTACCAATTACTACTACACATTTTGGGGTTGAGGTTAATGCATGCATTGATTATTAAAAATGACTATTTTTTCCTAATGAAATATCTAGGTAGATCCACCCAAAGGGATCACTTGCTGTTAGTTTATTAGCAGAGCCTAACCCTAAAGGCATCGAGCAGAATTGACCTGTGATCTCCCATTAGCTAGGTAATTTTAGTGATGGGACCTTGATCAATTGAATTAACCCTCGATGCTATTGAAATTGACTATTTTTCTTAATACCTTGTAAGGAATTTTCTGTAGAGGGGTCATCCATTTGTTTGATTGAGGCTTCTGAGACCTTTTTATTCCCAAATATACATAAATAGTTTGCAACATTCTCATCTCACAGATGGAATGATTCAAAATTCATATGGATAAGTGTGCCACCTCCAAGAATAAAAGGCTTTTATCATTGAACCCTTATTTATAATGGATTTTCCTGAGTTTTTCTTCATTTTGAAAAAATGGGGTTGAGATTGTGTAGAAAATATCTAAGGTCATCACAATTGTTATTAGTAAAATTATAAATTGCAACAATAAAAAATCATTTCACTGAGATGCACAGATGGAATGATTCAATATCCTTATGGATACGTGTGCCATCTCTATGCCATCTCTATGCCATCTCTAGGACTAAAATTATTTTATCATTGACCCCCTCTTTTTCCGAGGAAAATTCAGGTAGATCAACCCAAAGGGATCACATCCTACCGTCCAAAATAGAAGACCCTAACCTCGAGGGAGTCAAGGAGAATTGACCTTGCGACCTCTCATTGGTGAGGTACTTTGGAAATGGGAACTCAACCAATTGAACTAACCCTCAAGGCTCATTGATCCCTTTTTTAAAATGGCTTTGCCTATTTTTTTCCTTTTGGATGATTAAGGTTGAGCTTGTGTAGAGAATTTCGAAGGTCATAACGATTGTTATTAGTCAAATTATAAATTAAAACAATAAAGAAATCATTGCATTGAGGTACACTTTCTACAACCCAATACAAGGAAACTGTGTAATTCCTTCCATGTTCAACATGGAGTTGACATGTTCCATTTGGTAAGAATACAAGCTGACATCCTTCTCAACTCAAGATCTATCATGAGAAGGGAGAGATCAAAAACCTCAAGGTGGAAACCTTTTTAAGATGGAAAACAAACTCATGGAAGGTTTACACTAGGCGGGGTTTGATCCCTGTAGATTTAGATTTTATAAGAAACCAATACGAATGTTCCAAGCCATAATGAATATGGGTGCCTAATAAGCATGGTGTTATGATTGAGCCTAGAAATTCCCCAATTCAAAATAAACATTGAAGGTTCTCAAGCATAGTGGTGTGTTATCTGGTTCAATTTGTGTTGTCTGCATTTCTCTTAGTATTTATACTTCCAATGTGTAATCCATGCCTTTTAGTTTGCTGATCAAATAAAGAACTACAAACAACCTTGATAGGGTTCAAACCATAATTACATGTCCTTACCATGCACATAATCCTTGAATTCAGCCAAATGAAATGTTAGTATGAAAATACAATGCATAACTGAAGTACTAATTGTTGTTGAATTATCTTGTGTGCTAATAATACATTATTAGGGTGCCATTCTTGAAAAAGATGCGTATTTTCAATCTATTGGATCCTTCATGGTTTTTGGTTCCTTCAACTTGAAGTAGTTAGGGAAAGATGAATAGTGGACAAGGATTGTAGTTTGGTTAGAGTATCAAGCTCAGTTGGCTTCATGTCAAGATTAAACGTGTTTATTTGCTAGTTTTGGATAAGGACAATCAGAGTACTATAACTCTAGAATATAAATTTAATTCGATCAAATAAGCCCTATTTTCATTGAGAAATAATTGACATATAGAATGGTTAGTGTTCAACTTGAATTCCAAGCCCTGAATTTTTTAGTCCAATTTGTTTGATTGTTCTATGTACGTGTTACTATTTAATATGAACCTTATCAAAGTTGAATTATCTTAAAAAAAGAAATAAAATGGTTTGAACCTTATCAAAGTTATGTAATATTAAACAAAAACATACAAGTGTTTGAATCTTATCAAAACTCTACAATCTTAAACAAAAAAACATATTGTTTTCAAATTTGCAAAAGTTCTTGTAATTGGCTGGTTTTTCAATAAAAACCATAGAAGTTGGTTTGTAAGGCTATGTTTTTGTGTGCAAAATGGACACTCTTCGGAACACATGCCACATAAAGGTCCAAATTCCATGAATGAAATTTATAAAATTTCTTTGCGGTTTGAGGATAAGATATATACACAGGCTGCAAGTCAGGTGTGATTCACCTCACATTTGAATTTTTTTGGCAATTCTCATCATTCTTCTGAGGATGGTCCATTTTATCATTTTTCATTTTTACGAGATGGAACTCGTGAATTAGTTTCTTTATCTTGAATCAAGTGCATTTTTAATGAGTGTCTTGTCTACAATTATTACCATATAGTTAGATCTCCATTCACCCAAGGAGAGCTGACATTACCATTTGAATGCATATTGACATTTTACTTTGCTATTGCCTTTTTGCAATGGTTTTTTTGGGGGGATGTTGATGTTTTTCCTAAGCTTTGTAGAAAGGATATCTACAAAAAATATCTCTCAATAAGATATCATTAGAATCAAAATCTATTTAACCTTCTATTATGGGTAGTTCTCCCGGTGAGAGCCATCGGCCTCTGGATCCAGGTGAGAGCACATACAAAAAAGGTTAATCTATTATAGAAAGCACAAGTTCTATTAGTTAATTAAATAGAGATTTATTTATTTGAACCATTTGTGTGGTATGTGAAAGTAAGTACATATTTCCTTACTAGAATGATTCAAAAACACATTATTCTTACAAAGTTTGGATTTGTGTAGTTTGTCAACATATTGTGCAATACTTCTCGGTAAACTGTATAACGAAATTTCTATTATGTCGTGTTTCAGTTGATATTTTCAACAAATATCATTAGGGACAAAATACTGAAAAATAGGTGGAGGGTGCATGAAGAAAATATGCAACACTATGTCACATTTTGGTTGATCTTCTCAACCATGTTTTTTTTGCTGAAGCAAGAGCCGATCCTTCTATTTCATTAATTCAAAATAAATTTACATTATGTACACCAAACCGTCCATTTACAAGAAATTCGGTCAAAGAGTCCCTTACCAAAAGCAAAAACCCCACACCCATCCCTGGACAACACCCGATCCACGGGAAACCAACTCATAATATTACAATGATCACCCCCGACCACACAAACCACGTCAAAGGGTGATCAAAACCTCTTGCCCCACAAAACAACCTGCTCCATCCCAACCGTCGATCCGGGCGCCTGGATCCAACGGCCAGGGAACATATCGCTCCTCCCAACACAACTGGGCTTTAGTAAGCGATGAAGGGTGGTAATCAAAACAACCCTCTGCCATGTGTTGAAGACTTTATGGAATTTCTACCGAAAAAGGAAAACTGCTTACCATTCAAGCGATGCGCGATCATCAGGAAACCAGCTGAGGCGAGGTTTTCCACTCGAAAATGGAAAGGCTATCAATTCCGGTAATTGAAAAACAAACCTCCCGCCTAACCTGAACTTATTACGGACCCTGAATCTGAGACTACACTGATAAGGAAAATGACTTAACATGAATTCGTCCAAAAACCAGGGGAATCCTGTTGATTAACTTCAGGGGAAAAGCGGCCTATCTTTGCTTTCCCACCTTCCACTTAAATTCTAAGAGGTAGTGGAAGTTCTAGCTAGGAAAAATCAATTCGTGCTTGACACCCTTCCTCGATATTGAACCACTTCTCTGTCCTCTACAGCTTTTTCATCACAGAGAGCCTTTAAACGGTTCTGGGGCATCTCCTGCCACTTCTTCGCCATCCTGCAATCAACATTATTCACACCTTGGTTGGCCAGAATGTCCGCTAGCTTATTAGCATTTCGACGCACATGATTGAAACTAATAGTACAAAGTCCCTGAAGGTGCACTTGAATTCTTTGATAAACATGAATTAGTCTCCAGTGATTTGAGACTTTCTCCGGTTTAGTACCATAACATATTCTTTTTACAAAGTTGATGGTTATTTCTGAGTCCGACTCTATAATGACATTTGATCTATGGTTCTGAATCAGAATCTCTAGACATTGCTCCAAAGCCATTAATTCTGACATATTGTTGGTGGCTCTACCTAAATGGCCATGGAAGATTAAGATGATACTGCCCTCTTCATCTCTTAAAACTCCTCCAAAACTAGCTGTATCCGGGTTGCCTTTTGAGGCACCATCAATATTGAATTTCAGATAGCTTTTCGGTGGAGGTTGCGAGAAATCCTTCTCTATAAACATAGCTATATCCTTTCCTTTTAGACCTTGGGGAACAATCTCTTGCATTCCCAGAAGCCTGAGAGTTCTCAACTCCGTCTCTGAGGAAGGATTCTTTGGGATGTTGCGAACTGTGGTGCTGACTGGCTCCCTGATCTAATTCAATATCAAATTATATAGCCGCTGAGGGTTGGACCTTTCACTTTTGAAAATTATTTTATTCCTTTCTTTCCACACATTCCAGCTAATGAATCCTGGCGTGAAGGCCCAAGCCAAATTAAGTAATTCATTCTCGAAAAAGCCCCTTCTCCACTTATTTAGGGTATTAGTGATACTTCCTTTGTCCCTATCTATCTATTGGAAAATGTTGGAGAAAGAATCCCATAGCCAAGAGGTGTAAGAGAAACTGTTGAGAATGTGCTCCATAGTCTCCTCCTGCTCTACACAAAGATGGCATCTGGAAGGACCCAAAACACCCCTTTTTCTAATATTGTCCCATCTCAAGATTTTTATGATGAACCAACCACATGAAAAGTTTGATCTTCATCCACCCTTGGTATTTCGAGAGGTGCTGCTAGGTTTTTCTTGGAACACTGGAATCAAACCCAAGGAGAATACCTTTTGCTTCCTTTAGATTAAAGGTACCTTTATTGTTGTTACCCCATCTCGATTGATCCTACCCCTCTGTAACCAAGATCATCCTTTGTTTCAGTAAGCTTCTTAATGCCTCTGCTTTTATTTTTATGGGGTTGTCATCTCTGCAATCAATGCTTCTCCACTTTCCCTGTGTTTGAGAAATATCCCAGAAATCCTTTACTTTGTTTAACCCTTGGGAATCTGTTTCCTGCTTGAGACTTAAAAAGTCCTCTTTTAACCGCATTGGTTCTTGTTGCCATTTTTCCTCCCAAAAGAGTGATAGATCACCTGCTCTGATTTCCTAGAAACTATTTTTTTGCACTATGCTTCTATTATCCCAGGCCCTGTTCCAGTTGTAAGAGCCCTTTATGTTTCTTGACATTCTTATGAGATCATTAGTGTGCCAAGAGCTGGCATATTTTTCTTTCGAGATCCTTGCCCAATGGGCTTTTGGCTCTTGCACCCATCACCACCAAAGCCTGACTCCTAGCACTTTATTAAGAATCTCCTGGTCATCTAAGCCTAGACCCCCATGGCTCTTGGGTTTGCAGATTTTACCCCAGGAAACCAAGGTCCATTTCTTCCTTGTTTCCTCCTTCTCCCACAGGAAATCTCTTTGAATATTCCTGAATTGCTCTAAGACACCTTTGGGAGCTGGGAGGGCTGATAACATGAAACCGAGATGGATTGCAGAACAACCTTTGTCAATACAAGCCTGCCAGCTAGGTTCAAGGCTCTGATGGTCCATTTTTTAACTTTGTCCTGCAACTTATTTAGCACAGGTTCCCAGATACTTTTGAGCATTAGTTTGGCCGTGAGAGGAACTCCCAAATACTTTGAGGGGAGGGAATCCCTTTGGAAGCCAAGGATTCTTGAGATATTTCTCTTAATAGCAATGTTAGTGTTTAAGAAAAAAAAAATTGATTTAGAAAGATTTACTTCCATACCTTTTGCCAATGCAAATACATTAAGTATTTGGTTTTAGGCTGAAGCTTCTTTGGCTGTGGGGATTCCTTGCAACATGGTATCATCTACAAATTGTTGGTGCGTCAATGTTTGACCATTCTTAGTTAATTGAAGACCCTTGATTTTTCCCATGGATTTGGCATGCTTAATAGACCTCCAAAGTCCTTCCATCATAAGGATGAAGAGAAAGGGAGAGAGCGGGTCTCCTTGCCTGAGGTCTCTAGAAGGAATGAAGATCTTTGAGGGAGAGCCGTTAACCAAAATTGAAAAACTAGAAGTAGTCACCAGAGCCATAACCCATCTGACCCAATTGTGATCGAACCCAAAGGCCGTGAGCACCTTCTTGATGTAAACCCAATTGACCTTGTCATAAGCTTTGGCAATATCCAATTGCATGATCATTCCCGCCTGCTTTTTGCTAGTGAGAGAGTGAACCACCTCATGGGCTTGAATAATTTTGTTTAAAATTTGTCTTCCCTCCACATAACCTAATTGTTCCTCTGACACTAATTAAGGAAGGAGAGGTTTGAGTCTGTTAGCCACTACCTTGGAAATTATCTTATATACTACATTGCATAAAGCTATGGGTCTGTACTTATCTGTTGTTTGAGCTGAGTCCTGTTTGGGAATCAGGGAGATGAAGGAGGTGTTGAGGGCTTTCAGGATGGTTTTACTACCCTTAGAATCCTCTATAACATTCACAATATCCAGTTTGACTATGTCCCAACAAGCTTTGAAGAAATCCACATTAAGTCCATCCGGGCCTGGTGCTTTGCCATTCTGCATGTCTTTGAGGACCTCGCTGACCTCTTCTTCAGTTACTGGTCTGTTTAGATTAATATTGTCCTCTCTGGACACCAGCTTAGGGATAAATCTTGTAATTTCCTTTATGTATTGCTCCCCGTCTGGATTGTTTTCCTGGGATATGTTTCGGAAATGCTGAACAAGGACCACTTCAATGTCCTTATGTGTGTTATGAAACTCCCCATTCTCATCCTTTATCGTCGAGATTCTGTTGAATGCTCTATTAGCCATAGTTGATCTATGGAAAAATCTTGTATTGCACTCACCTTCTTTGAGCCATTGAACTTTGGACTTTTGCCTCCAAAATATTTCCTCTTGTTTGCATAGGTTCTCCCATTCATGATGAAGTTTATCAGCCTACTCATTTTTGTCTTTGTCAAAGCCATCTTTGATTAGTGCCTAGTTGAGTTCTTGAATTTTGGATTCCACTGATTTTTTGTCCACAAAAATGTTACTGAAATCCTTCTTATTCCATTCTTTGAGTCTAAACATAATGTGCTTTAGTCTTTTATGAAGGAGAAACATTTTAGATCCCTGGAATTGCAAGTCTTCATGCCACCATTTTCTGATGTTACTCAAGAAATTTGGGTGGGAGAGCTAGATATTCTCGAACCTGAAGGGTCTATTCCTGGGAGAATCCAAACCCTTGATTTTCAATTGAATCGGCCAGTGATCTGAGCCTCCGAAGGGAAAAAATCTTGCTGTAATTTCATTATCTATAAGCATAAGCTCCTCTGATATCATGAACCTGTCTAACCTAGAGGCCACCTGTGCTTCCCCTCCTCTCTTGTTATTCCAAGTAAAAATGCCATTGCTTGAATCTGAGTCAAGAAACTTCATATTATCTGTGAACGATTGGAATGCTAAGGAGTCTTTGTTTAGTGCTCTGGTACCTCCTTTCTCTTCTGAGAGAGATTTGATCATATTAAAATCCCCTCCCATGATCCAAGGAATACTAGCTTGTCTGTTCCTGAGATCAATGAGGGATTCTAGCAATCTGAGTTTATCATCTATTCTTTGAGGACCGTAAACATTAGTGACCAGGAAGGTTTCAGAAAACCCCACTGGTTGAATTACTACTGATAAGTAATTTCTAGATGCCTCTACATATATTACGCTGATTTTTTGGGGGTTCCACAGAGTGAGAATGCCCCCAGCTGTGTTCTCTGCTTTAACTTCTAAAAACTCAAATCGATTGAGCCATTTGCTATGGATAAATTTTATTTTCTGGATGGAACAATTCGTTTCCTGGACAAAGATCATATCTGGCATATCTTGTTTCATTCTAAAACTAAGCATTAGTTGCTTTCTTTTACTACCTAGACCTCTTATATTCCAAGATGTAAACTTTATAATTAAATATTTGTAAAGGAGTAACTGGTTAGGTCTTTCATCTTACCTGAGTCTATCATCAACTTTCCACACTCCATCAATAGCTCCTTCTGCTTTTTTCTGCCCCTCTTCTTTCCTGCATTTTTGGTAGCTAATCTTGGAGTTGATTTCATTGTTTTCACACCTCTACACTCTTGCATGTCGATGATTTTTCCTTTATCTGACCCCCTTTCCTAAGTTTTCCACAAAAACAATCGTTGAATTCTATTGCATTCATCTTGAGGTAATGAATCTATCCCCACCGTTGTTCCCTGCTTCAGGAACCCTTCTAGATCTAGGTGTTCTTTATCTAAAATTTCCTGAATTTCATGATCCTCCATATTTGTTTCACTCTCGGTCATTTCCTGATCCATCTCCAGCTCTGTTTCATTCATCATGGTTTCTTCCTTATTATTAGTATTTTGTGTTGGGTTATAGTTTTCCTCCTTCTCCTTTTCGTTAGGGCCTTCCTCCATAGATTGGTCTTCATTTGGAATTTCTTCAATCTCTACCAGAGCTTGGAACTTATTCTGACTGACCTTTTTCCCCTCATTATGTTGCTGCTTTGGTTCTCTTTTACCTCCTTTTCCTCTGCTTGCCACTTTTTGAAAGGTTTCAATATCCTTCTTTGTATTCAGTTTGCTTTTGTCTTCTGCTTTATTGAGAGGGAAGTCTCTGATTAAGTGTCCATGTTCGTGGCATTTACAACATCTAAATGGAATATGCTCATAGTCCACCATTTGCACCCATTCCTCATCAAAAACTTCCAGGACAAGTTCATCCAGAAGAGCTCTTGAAAGATCCATCTCCACACAAATCCTTGCATAGGAAGTATATTTACCCCTTCTGGTGGATTTCGAGGCTTTGACAAAACGACCTAGTTTGTTTCTTATGGACGCAAGTGATTCATTTTGCCAATAATCTAGAGGTAGAGAATAGAGCCTTACCTAGACAGGAACTGAAGTGAAAGTCTCCCGCTCTGGAAAAAAGTTCATCACCCAAGGCTACATATAGAGGCCAGCTACTACAAAAAAGTAGGGTCCTCCTTCAAATATTCTATCTTTGTCTTCGATGTTTGTAAACACCACGGTGAAGAATCCTTTTGACCTAAGATGAAGATCGATGCTTCCTTTGGGTTTCCAGTGATACTTGATCCATGTCTGTAAAGCCTTTTCAGTGGGCCATAATCCCATGAATTGACATATTATGGCGTAAGTCTCCATATGTTCCCTGTGGTCCTACAGTGCCATATTATTTAATACTACTCTCGGAGTGATTTCTGTTTTGGGTTTGCAAGTTCCCTTTTTTTTTCCCTTGTTCCCTGGTTTTTGTCTTCTTCCTCCTTATCCTTTGAGCTGCTATTTTCCTTGGACTTTGCTCCATCTGTCTCCTTTTCATTATTCCTGCGTTCTTCCTCCACAGAATATCTGACATTACCCAGATGTGACTTGCCTCTGCTGGCCACTACATCTTTGTAGGAGGGAGTGGAGCTCCCTCCTCCACGGCCCTCCATTAGGGACAGACTCCGAGACTCTCAGAAACCCTGCGCGTATTCCGTCCTCCGTCTTCCCGCGTTCTTGTGATGCTACTCATGAAATTTTTTGATATTCTCAACCATCATTACGGAGAAAAATATGAAAAATAAAGGGAGATGTAGCTGCATGAAGCACAATATGGCACACTATGATTGTTGGGTTTTGGTATTTCTCTTCAACCATCATCATGAAACAAAATATAGAAAATAGAGGGAGGTGCAACTTCATGAACCACAATATTCAAAACCAAGGCTATGAATGTTGCTTTCTTGTTGATCTTTTCAACCATTACTGTGAGGAAAAATTTGAAAAGTAGGAGGTGCAATTGCATGTATCACAACATGCAACACTATGCAACACAATTTGTAGCACTTATAGCATTGCATATTGTGCTTCATAAAAATACACCTCCCACTATTTGTCATAATTTTCTCCTAACAATTGTTGAAAAGATAAAATGAAATGCGTCAGGATACAAATTTTGTTATGAAATTTACCCAAAATCCTTGCACAATATACATTATTCTATTTAATGTTAGTATTTCAACAAAGGATTTAACTGAAAAGTTAATTATTATTATTTAGTCTCTTTTTTTACCACGTTCAAATTGTAGGGGGATGATGCCAACAAATATTAGAAATCAACCACAAGCTTCAAGAAATAGTCTTCCATTGCTTGGGTGATGTCAACCACAATAACCATTGCTCCAATAAAATTTTCAAAAAAACATATCTGCAAGTGGAATGTCGAGATTTCTTGGTTTGGCACCTCTCTTGTCTTCGATTCCTATGTCAATAATATCACATAGCTCAATTAATATCTCAACGGGTCAAATTTACCTTCTCTTATTGTAAACAATTAGAGGTAGTTACAATCAAGACAACAACAACACTAGCAACAAGTAGTTCAAAAACATAAACAATAAGAGTTGCAACAAAGGCTCCAGACAACTGGTGGATTTTGCAGTAGCAACAACAAAGATCTAGTGAAAAACAAAAACAACTCTTACAACCATAAGGGCTCTCAGAGGCATCTTCTAATAAACCCACTCCCCTGTTTCATTTACATTTTATGTACCTTATTCCCATTTGGATTGTGTTTAAGGATTTATTAAATATCAATGTTGATTATCTATCCATTCCACTCTATAGATATTGTGCATATTTGACTTCATTTAAGTATAGAGGAAATATATACATTTGGATATTCTTCTGATATTTCAAATTAATAAAAGTCTTCCTTATATGGTCTAATTGTGGGTTTTCCAACATCATTTGAGTTTCCAGTTTAAACAGGACAATCAACTGTTGTTGACTGGAAGGAAAAGGTTTATCCAAGAGTAAGATACAATGCATTCTAATTTTTCTTAACATTTACAATTTTCTTGGAGGTCATTTGCATTGGTCTTTGTGTAAGTATCTCCATTCTTTCACAATGATCAAACTTCTATATGTTAGCCTAAGTGCTCTTTCTATAAAGAGTATTGATGTTTTGTCTAATTGGGAAATATGCCATGTCAATTTACCATTTAATTGTTCATAAATATGAATCAATAAAACAACCCATTAAGATATGCCTTGACATACCTATACTATATGATTTTTTCCCCTTTGTTTCAATATAAGTGTCTGGATAGATCTTTTTTTCGAAAATGCATCTTATGTTTATTTGTTGAGAAATAATGTCTACAATAACAACTTTGCACTATCTAGCCAAAATATGACTATATATAATACTCTTCCCTACATAAGTGAGGGGAGCCAACATATCCACTTAACTCTCAAGATTCTAGAGAGTTTATGTAGATTCTCTTGAGATTGGATACTTTGAAAAATCTTTGGTGTCTCAAGAACAAAAAAAAGTGATAGAAATTTTTATATTCTTTGTGCAACTACACAATCTAAAGGAGACATATTATCCATAGATAAAATAATCATTTATAAATCTTACAACGAAATGTCAGTAGGTGTGTTCCCTTTCTTCCTTAGTTGTAAGGACTTTGACCTTTTCTAAATTTATAAAATGGCATGGTGGCATTATGAATATATTACAAGTGAGATGCATGCTTATGATATTTCAAGAATAGGTTGGGGTTGTTTTGACAATGAAATCCATGTAACTGCCATTAATGGTGATAAGGATTTTTTTAACTTTTCATGTATCCAAAATGAATATCAATGGTTATGATAATTTATTATTTTAGTTAATTCTAGGTTGAATGTTCATAGATTTTTTTTTTTATCAACCCATGGAACCTAATCAATATGAAAAGCTTAAGCACTATAGACAAACATTGCAACATATGATGCAATATCTTCAATTATTGAAGAAAAACATTCCATAACATTCCATTAGGGTTTAAAGAGGACAAGGTTGATGATTTTGAGAAGAAAATTCAAGCCATTATGAACTCATTTAAGCAGAGAAATTCTGCTCCACTTTTGCTCCACACAATAAGGATACCTACAACTTGCAAATCAAACTTTTAGCCAAGTGCAATCTATGCAAAAACAACCAAAAACTAAGTTATCTCAAACACATGAACAAGAAAAACATGTTAATCAACTCCAACATATGGATTTACAACCTTCTGTTACTTCAATGCAATAAAAAACTATGGCACTTATTCAACATGGTTCCATCCCTTTACATCAATCAGGTGTACAAACATCACAACAAAATGTTTGGACTATAATGAAGTGTGACACCAATATAAGTTCAATGCAAGGAACTAGTGTAGCTACCTTGCACCATAGTCTAATAAACCATCTTCAAAATATTAATATTACTTCTCTTCAAAAAAATAATTCTTCTTTTTAGCATAATAGTATTAGCTCCATGCAACAATTTGGAATCAATCCATTACAACAAAATAATATAAATACCCTAAAACATCACCACCAAGCTCTAAAGAAACAAGAAATGCTACAAGAAAAAGTCAGGATGCAACAACAATGTCATATTCAACAACCCCTACTGCAACAACAACAACAAAAACAAGAAAGAAAACAACTTGAACAATGGAAGCAACAAATCCAACAACAACAACAACAGAAGCAACAACAAGTTGTTCAGTTGCAAGTTGAGTTTCAGGCACAAAAAATGGCACAACTTCAAAAAATTATTGAGTTGAATAATGGATCGAGAATGAAGTAGTATTCTATTAGAAAATAATTTATGCCACAATTGTACCATCAATTAAATCATTTTTAAGATTGTAAACAACAACAACAACAAATTAAGACCGGTCAATACTTTCTTTTTCTTCACCTCAACTTCTCTAGGTTGCTTCTCCACAATTTTCCTAGTATTCATCTCCATAGATAAATCAACAAGTCTAGTACCATCTTCACTTCAGGTTTCCAAAGTTGGAACACCCATTTATTCAGTAACCTCGCCATTTATGCCTTCCTCACCCTCTCCTCTCCCACTCCCTTCACCTCACATAGAAGATGTTGAGAAGCAGTCTTCTTCCATTTATTCAATATCAAATTTTGTTTTGCTCAAGGATTTTAGTAGCCCACTCCTATGTGAAACCATGCTCAATATCTAGTTGTTAACACATCTGAAATTTCTACCTCACCACTATTAGCTGAATTTCCTCCTAGCCCATCTCAAAATACTATCAACCAAGATGGACACCAAACTATTTCACCTAGATCCCTAATGCAAGACAAGTCAAACACAAATGAACCCCCCTTGGAGCACTTGGTAAAAATGGTATGAAAATCTCAAACACTTATTTAGTTTATATTTAAAAGGGATAGTTATTTGCTTTAAAATTGTTTCCCATTATTTCAACAAATTGGTCTTGAAATGACTATTTGTTGTTAATTTCTATTGATACACTTAGAGTGCAAGTTTCCTAACTTATGCAAATAACAGGTTCCATAGCCCATAGAGAGTAGTTTTGTTTCAAATAACAAAATATAGATAAAATTTGATAATGCAAACTATATTCCAATCGATCAATTGTGATATTACATATATACAAGAAGTGTTGTCTCAAGATAGGGAAACTATCTTGGACACACAATGAGTTGGTTGAGAGAATATCTCAACCACACACCAAACTAGGAACATATAGATATAACCACTCCTGTAGAATAGGAATAGACTCCTTTACATAGAAAATCACAAGTGAGACAAGTGGAATTACATTTTCCAACGCTCCCTCTTAATGACTACTTGTCTCGATATTAATCTACAAGATCTACATCTGGCCCAGTCTAGTAATTACACCTTGTACCTTGTTCATACAATTGTCGATGTCCATATAAAGGAATAAACATCTACCAGAATGCATGGGTTCCCAACCGCTGCAACCGCTAGTCTACTAGGAAGTAATTCACATACATGGTTCATCCAACCTCTCGATGAACTCCCCCTAAATATAAAATTTCACCTCATGGAGTCTAAAACCAATACAATCCACCCAAGTGTATCCATCCTGGATGACACACTCTTCCAGGGTGTTAAAAATCTCTAACATAGGGAACACATAACAACAGGTATGCATGCCTCTCTGGTTCTTACAACAGGTACATAAAGCATTTCAAGGACCACAATTAACCATTACAAAACAATAACATGCATATTTTCTATAATTACAATGTGTGACTCATAATACATCATCATCATGAGTCTATTCCACAAACTCTAACAAAATTTCACTTCATTGTCTAACATTCCTTAATCTTTGATGTAGGTCTTCTAATGCCATCTTTAGTCTCATGTTTTCATCATATACTGCAAATTTGTGTATTGTTGGAATGACCAGTTCCAACACACACTCAGAATTGTGACAGTAGTTGGTCAGACCGATGTCACTTCAATAATAACTAGAAATACCATGACACAACATACTTATTATGAAAATAAGTAGCATTAGCTCCAAAATCCTGCATTTAACTTGATCAGACACTGCTGGCACCTTTATGATTTGACTAGCGATTTCCAGCTTCCCAATTAGATTTTGTGCAGCTCGAGAATCTTCAAGTTTTGTAAATTGAACAAATCCAAAACCCTTGCACTAGTTAGTCTCGCGATCAATAGAAAATTGAACAAGCTCAATGACATCAAAAGGATTGAAAGCCTGCCAAAGATGATCCTCAGTTATGTTGAAATGGATATTACCAACGTACAATCTTCTGGTTCCACTAGAATAGGGCCCAATAAAACCGCCACCAGCTCCAATACCTCTAGCAACATTTGATTGAACTAGGTTTTTTTTTAGCTTCTGATGGTTTCACCATAAAGGCTGACTAAGCAACAACTGACCAGATAATTCTATTACCATTAGAAAGACATAATCATACACAAAAATTCTTTGTAACGTACAACATCCAACAAAACCTTAGCATCGATGGTTTTGCATGGGAGTACGCCAACATCCTGGGTCAGTAATCCAAATTTGGTAGGAAACTTCACTACCAGACTCAATGCTTTTATATATGCAGAAAATGTTGTTTTCCAGATGGCGTGATATATGCATTGTTCTACATCATATATGAGTTGTGGCTTCTATTGCAATTTCATACAGGAAGTTCAACATGGTTCTCTAAATAAAATGCTCTCCAAAATTATCTCTAATAACAAAGAGATGGTGAGCATTTCAATATATAAAAAAATTGGATTTCACGATTTCATTGTTGATGTAATAGACTTGCAACCAATATTATAAATTTCATGCCATAACTATTGGTATTTATATTATGGAATTTCAGTAAGTTATTATTAGATGCTGTAATGGGAGTCTCGGGGTTTATGTCTTGTGGGCAGTGATATCCTCCATCAAGTCACATTATAATGCATATTTTTTCCGAAAGAAAATAATCATTCATTGCAAGAAATCAAGTAAAAGACAATGCAGAAATGCTCTAAGGATGTAAAGGAACAATAAGTTAGAATTAATGATATTGTTGGGGCTATTGAGCCATATGTTTGAATGGTCACTATTACCATTATAATTTGATTGATAATTAATTTATATAGTAGGAGCATATATCTAGCAGTTGGTTAGATAACTTGAAGGGGCCTTAATTTCACTTATTACATTACAAGTCCCAGGGTTGATTATACTCTTGTTTTATTTAGTGAATTTATTGTGGATTTGAATTCACCATATCTTTGTTACATACTAGAGGATCAGTTGCTAGTGATTGCATTGTGCATATACAACTTAGAAAATACACTAGTACAAAATGGCTAATTAGTTACTAAAACAATGACTAAAATTTGATATAAATGGCTATTTTTCAATCGGTGACGAGTAGTAGCTAATTTACAGTATCTTATAACGCGACCAACTTTTAGTTATTTTTAGATTAGTCATTAATTGATTGTCTCAATTTTATCATCTAACAGTATATTAAGTCATAAATTTGGTCATTAATTTAGTTATTGATTTAGTCATTACTTGCCACAATTAATGACCAAATATACAACAAAATATATTACTATATGATCATCTGAGAAAACCAATTAATCACTAAAGAAATATGACCAAAATATTGGTTGTGTTATAAAATATTGTACATTAGCTACTAATAGTCATATATATGCAAATTTGAGTCGTTGTTTAAACTAATTATGACCAAAGAAAATATGACTAAATTTTTTGCCGTGTTATAGAAAATTGTAGATTAGCTACTAATATCCATATATAATGTAAAATTAGTGGTCATTTGTAATGAAATCATTTGCAGTAGTCATTTATATTTTTTGGGTAGTTTCATATTCATTATATAACGACTATTTAGTAGTTTATATTATTTCATTCAATTTTCATTAACAATCAATATAAACAACTAATTTAGTTGTAAATTAATTTATTTGTGTTTTATCAATAATCAATATAAACTACTAATTTAGTAGTTTTAGATTGATTCTATGTGTTCATTATTAATCAACATAGATTAATTAGTATGATTTTGTGACTAAATTGAAAAAACATCATACAATGTGAATTGGTTAATCTTAATATGAAAATTCAAATACATGTGTTATTTCAAAATACTAAACAATATCAAGTGCAACCATAAATAATTTCAACCACATAAATTATATTATCTGAAATGTCGATTATTACAATATGAGTTTCCAAACTTAACATTCGGTGGGCTACAATTACACATGAAATGTTGTTTCATCACTATAAAACATTATCATTGTGCTGTCAAGTCATTGTAGGTGAATTCACCAACTATAAAGACTTGAACATTAGTCTCTATGTGTGTGTCTTATGCAGGATATTGGCTTTAAGGGTACCACTAGACCATATCTCTTCTCACTTTTTTTTCATTTGTCGCTCCAGTGTTAGTGTTCTCCTCTTTCATCAAATCTTGTTGCTTACCACCAATACTGAGTTCCTTTTCTGAAAACAAAAGAACCTAGAATGCAGAGTGTAAGACATGAAATACAATGAACACTAGAATATAAATGAAAGTAGACTATAAAGGATTTATATTACATATACCTCAACATCAACAATGTTAAAGCCATTCTTACCCGTAAGAGCAAGAAATTCGAACAAGTTTTCTTTAGTTGAGCAATAGTGGCCACTATGTGGCTATATGACCTATATAAATAAATTAAAGTCACCATAGAAAATAACACCTTAACTATAACTTAGTATTCAACCTTCAGGGAAAGCTTAGGCACAATCATGCCAACTAAGTTACATGCTAAAAAGCTCAAGCTATAAATAACTTGTTAAAACAAATAATCTGAGGTGTCATGTCTAATACTTGTCGTTTTATTCACAACAACAATTTGTTGTCTAATGCATGAACTTGGTTAAGTATATAAACAACATGTTTTCAAATAAAAACATGAAAGTAAAATTTTCTAATAATCATGAAAATCTTTCAATACAAAACAATTAAAAGGATTTCAATCAATATCGTGTAATATTAATTTCATCTTCAAGCTTTGGTTGTTGTTTAAATAGACATAATACCAAGTACTTTCAATTTCATAGTTAAAATACAAAGAAAAATCGAAATAAACATTCAAAATACAATCAAACAATAAAGAGAGTATATCATGGAATGGACATTACAATTATAAAAAAATTGTTTACCTGTCCATCAATATCTTATCGCGCATCCTAAAACATTTTCTTGCCCAAAATAACCATGAGGTGAAACAATCACAACATTAAAAACCATACAAATACTTACTAGAAACATTTCCAAAGTTGATGGCTGAAGTGCCTGAAGGATCTCCAACAAAAAATGAATCACATATAAGACATGATCTCTATATTGTCTACCCATCCTTTTTCCAATCACATTTCATGTAACCTGCCCACACCAGAGTCAAATAACAATCAAATGAAGGAATTGACATTTGTTTTTATCTTTTATATTTATAAACTTTGAATATAATTTGTTTTGGTAACATATTAATTCGTATTTAAAGCCTTCCTATCATGAGAATGTATCAATCAAGTGGAACGTTAGAAAAATTCACCTCAATGAGGTCCTCTAACAAATATAATTCAAAAAAAATAACATCATTATAAGGTATGGAGAGAGAAACATCTTCATAACTAGGATTCTCTATTTTAGTTTGGTTTGAGTTGAGTTGGTATTTGAATATATAGTTTTCTCTAAAGAAGTGAAATAGAAAGATGAGAATCGAAATAACCCTGAGAATTTTAATTAATTCATATCATATATCTCTAAAGCAGCCAGGTCATCCTTCTCTGTTATTTGATAGAGATTTATTGGCATAGAATAATAATGAATTAACTATCAAACACAGTGATGAAATATATTAACCAAGGAAAGAAAAATGACATGGCTTTGGTATTTGTGTGCTCGTAGGAAATCGAACAATGGTTGCGTTCTTTCTTTATCATGAAATAGTATTGAAGACAAATGTTGGTTCAGAAATTGAACTCCATTACCAATAGGATATGGTCGTGTTGGGTAAGGAAAGGATGAATTGAAGGGCTTAAGGTCTAGCTCCAATACATAGTTATCCTTGTCACTACAAAATACAAAGTTTTCATCATTTGCTTATCCAGGTAAAAATAGAAGTGAGTTTGTATTTGTGCACTTGTGATAGTATATAAAAAAGAGAGCACTAGTGGAAATCAAAGTGTGTTGTCCCATCATTCAACCTAATAGAAAACTTTATATTCAGTTGTTGACTATAATGGAAATAAAATTTAAAACCCACTCAATTTGATCTTTACATGACATAGTTGTAATGAACTAGTACAATAGAAGCATGCTAACTCATAAACAAGAGATGATAAAAAAGAATAATGGAACATTATTTCCCGCCACATAATTGGCATGAATAAAATTTCCACAGAATTCATCCAAAAAATGAGAAGAAATTATGGCAAAAGAACATATTATTAGTGTTTTGTACCCTCTTTAACACATGTAGCCTAGGGAAGAGGAGGCCAAATGTAGCAGAATTCCAATTGTGTGGGATACAAAAATAGAAATGTGGAAAAACACGCATGCCAATTCACGAAATCTCACTCTAAATAATAGAACATGTTGAGGATAGTAATTATGAAAATAGATCATGTATTAAGATCAAGCCCCTTATTGGTCATCAATTAGCAAGGCCGATGGTATTTTTTACTCATAAAAAAATATCATAATTAGTGTAATGACTGTGTGTATCTTTTTTGATTATTTTTACATTTATATTATGGCATCCATTGAGGAGAGAGTGATGAAAGTTCTCTAGGTTTGGTCAAACTGGTTTCTCCTTTCATATGCTTATGTGAATGGATGGAGAGCTACCTTTCTTTGATTTGGAAATTCAGATGCCCCTCCCTTTCATTCAATATGTGGAGATGCCCCCCCATTGAAGGACCTTGATAGTTCTAAATCCAATCTTACGGACATAATAGATGGATTTGGTCCAAATCAAGATGTTTCTATGGTGATTGGAGAGGGAGAAACAACTCAAGAATTGTTTAGTATTCCTCTTGTGGAACTTGAAAGATAGTGTAGGAAAAATGGTTTATCTATTTGTGGTGGTATGGAGGTAATGTTTTTATGATTTCTTAGCTTAGAATAAGAAAAGAAGCATAAGAACCAAGTTCAAGGCAGGGATTTTAGGTATGGGTATAACTTTGCAATCAAAGGGAAGCATGCAAGAGAAATTGTTGCTTATATACAATTGGGAGGGGCAAGGTGGAGCACGGGTGAAGAAAGAAAATCCATACTTTATGATGATAAGGACTATATATCATTATCATCATCGAAGAAAAATGTTGAGGAAGAATCATCTTTACAGTCATGGGTTGAGGAAAGTGAATCAGTGGATGCCTCTTGCAGTGGAACTTTACCAAAAAATGTTGGTGTCATGATGGTAGTGTCATGTGATGTGCCCCCAAAAGTTCAAAAAATTCTAGGCAATGTCAAGGAAAATTTCTTTCTCTACTCCTTAACTCATATTTTGGCCCATCCAAGTTTTGATAGACAAATTATCAAGATCATAGAATGATATTTCCTTTAATGAAGGATTCCAAGGGCTAACAATTTAAGGATATGATCAATTTTAAAAAAAATGGGTAGTCTTGTTTGACTTGCAAGGACTTGGGTGTTAAACTCGTTGCCGAGCCAATGTTATTCACATGTCAAAATTTTGATTATGACTTGGGGTTGAGTCTGAATGAGAGGATTTTTCTTAATACTGTTTAGTCAAGGAAAAGAACCAAATTCAGAGTCCATTTGGGTTATGATTCATGAAGCATAGTAATAGAGTTGGAGAGCTTAATAGGGTTCATCCTTGTCATGATGTGTTACATTTGAATGGAATGAATCCATGAATTTCAAAAGGCTGAGATATGATATAAATCTTGGGAAATTTTGACCAAATAAATAACCCAAACCTGACACTTGAGATATGATATAAATCTTGGGAAATGCTAAGCAAATACATAACCCAAACCTTAAACCTAGTAGTGTGAAATCCATTATTTGAAGTGTGGCTACTGATGAAAAATTTCTTAAATACTTTCAAAAATTAACATACAAATAGTTTATAAAACCATGGAATTTCGTTGTCAGTCAAATGTCAAACTGAATAACAATTAAAGCAATAACCCCCAATGACAATCCAAAATCGACAAGGCATATTGGAAAAATGTTCAAAATTCTTTGGGAGCATCTTAATCCTACATGCTATTCATCTAAAACAACTGAAGATGTTACCTTATCGAGGAAACATGGAATGTTAATGATAAAAATGACAAAAAGATAAATAATTAAAACTGACTATTAGAACCACCACAAACAATGCATGATAAACAAAATGAAAATGGGGCAAAATGTCGCATACCCACTCCATGAGACCGCCATCCTCTTCCATACTTGATGTTTCCCAAGACTAAGCAGGTCATTCCACTAGTGTCCACATCCTCGTATCCACATACAACCTACAATGGTCATACCCTTTCATAAAAAAAATGAAGCCCAAAATCCTTTTTACTGGTCAATGGTTTAAAGATTTTGAATCGTGTATTTAAAAAGAAGATTCTCATACCAATATCCTTGCTTGCTTTGAAACTATATTCAAATACATCACTTCCTCCAAAAACTTTACATATCGTGGATCGTCATAATTAAAGTCATCAATTAAACGAAGTTCTATCATCTCTAGAGCAGGGGTGCTCTAAAGAAAGCAACATAATACATTGATTTACCTATCATGAAATTTAGTTATGTTTACATAAACCTATATGTACGGAGATGAGAGAGTGGGGATCTGAGATATCAAGGTATGGGATATTTTGAAAGTTCCTTCATTTCATTTCAAAACTAGAATAAACCAACTCTACAGTCATTTACGAGGTAAAAGACATAAATATTCATTATGAACATCATGGAAAAAAACCATGGAAGAATTTTATGGTCTTTTCACATCTTATAGTAGGTTAACTTTTTTAATTTAGGTAGTGTAGATTTTCATTAAGGAATAGATATGAAACAAAGTCGTTACTTGGTTTTGTTTCATATCTTTTGGATATACTGAATCTGCAAACAAGACATAATAATGAACCAAAACATAATAGTCAATCTAAGCTACATCAATATATGCTTTGTATATAAAAAAATTATGCTATACCTAACAACTAAGTAGAAAATGTAAACATTCTTAGACATTGAAATATGTTGTTCATTGCACATGTAAAAGAAAAGAGGAAATTCTATTTTTACCAAGATAAAATTGTCACCAATTAACAAACATTGGAGATTAGGAAGCCTCTCGAACAACAAATTGAGAAGACACATATTTCTTTAAGAAAAGGCACAACACATATGGCCAACTCCTTTAATGACTTAAAGCTCCCCATCATCTCAACCAATATGTCCACAAAGAACTTGTATGCATTATTAGGATATGAGTCCATTTCCAGTACGATCGAATTACTTCCACGTTGTATATTGAGTCTCAAGATAGAGCATGAGAGCTCTTGAAACAATATCCAATTCACTCTCAAATATTTTATCATGTATGTCCCTACATACACATACGAGACAACCTGCATTTACAATGTTTTATATTTTATCCACATATAACCTTCATTTACACTGGTTTGATTATAAAGCGTTGAAAGTAATAGTAAAATCCAGACTTACAAGGTTATAGTTTGAAGCAATGTGATTGAAGAGGTTTTGTCCATATCTAGTGGCTGCTTGAAGAAAATTCAGTGATTCCTCTACTGAGGACCAAAACTGCAGGGAGTGCACAAAAGGTCGAATATTGACGATCAAATATTCTTTATGGTTTGGCTAGTCGAGTGGGGTGCCCGATCAAATTGGATGAGCATACGACTAAGCTTCAAAAGGGATCCTATGCAAGTGCTTTTAAATTATATCCCTTGGAAGCTTCAACATAGTACTCAATATCATCATACAAAGCACCACCCAAAAACAGACCATCTGATCTTGTCAAAGTTTGAAGAACCAAGTCACCCTTTTTCAGAAGACCATTGCTACTGTCATTTTGAGAAATTATTTTAATATCAACATCTGGGATTGCTAGAAGCACTGACCCTGAATGTACTTTCCTAGGCACCCCACAAAAGAAGGAATAGCAGGTTGGCACCCATCAGTTTTAGCAGCAACGTGTCGACTTCTTGGATAAAAAAAGACCTTTTTAAAACTATTTTTCTCACTAGAATTCCTTTTATATCTCAGAACAAAGGCCATTTCATCTTCAAGATTGACCCAGTGAGTGTACTGATATACAACAATATTGCTTGGTCCATTATCACTTGAAACAAGTTTGACATTATTGATCATATCTATAAATGCGCCCTCCTTTTTCCATATGTCTACAATAATCCTTCGAGACAACTTATTTTCTTTGGTATAAGAACTTGAATCAACATGTATTTCACCACTCAGTAGATATTTTTCACCAGTCAAATATATAGGCTTATGGTTCAATACATTCAATTCTAATGAAGACATTCCAAAGAAAATGCACGAGTTCAAGAAATGAAGCATGTGCACACGAGAAGTTTCTAAGCAAATTTTCTACTATCCTTTCTCAATCAACAAATTAATGGGTTCTTTGTTTGGCTATATGATGTTAGAAGCCACATGATGAGTAGACATAATATGCAACCAATAGACTTTTTGGATAAACATTATCTCCAAATGATCAGAAACACCAACATTGACATCAATAACCTTTCTCTCCCAACACCAGTCATCATCCCAATCTAACAAATCAGATGAAGGTCCATGTTTTACCTCGAGACGCAATGCACCAGGTAGGACTTTGTCAAATATGAAGTCACTGCTCTCATTTGTTAAACTCAAAGAGTTAAGCTTCTTTGAACCCAAAGTTCAACAACTAGAGAAGTAAGTGATATAGAAACTGAAGAGTCACATCCTTCCTTGCATATCACCGATCCACGGATATCAACAAGGGCCTTTATAAATTCAATGCCAAACATTGTTCTAGTTACTGTCACATCAATATGTGATGGTGAAAATTGAAAACCAGAATCACGTTCTGTTGTTGTGGTCAGTGGGGATATTCGATATTAACATGGTTGAACCTCGAAGCAGAAGTTTCCCATATCATCAGTCCTCTTTAGTTGAGGCTTAACATTGTCTGGCCCATGTGTCAAGCCAACTTGATGCTTGCCATAATAGCCATTTGCTACTAATTTTAGGGAACCACAAATATTATAATGTGTTGCTTCTATCTTTGGGATTGAAGCCATGTTTAACACAACCATGAAATTCTCCAAATTGCTAAAATTGAGGTGATCCTTCTCAACCTTGATTTTGGAGCGTGTTGATGTTGCATGATCAAGTTTGTAATATCCCTGGACATTTGTTGTAGCTCTTTCTTGTCCATCAACTAATATCTTAACAACTTCAAAACAGACTACTTCAGAAGTCACCACAAGTCCTCCAACTGAGAAACCTGTGACCTGAAATGGTTGAGATATATTAACATGACTATGCTCAACAAGAACCTCTATATATTGAAGTGAAACATCAAATATTGTATTCTCGCCCTAGTAGAATGGAAACAACCTTTATTTTCCACATGGAATAAAATTAAAAGAAAATTTCCCATATGCATTAGATATTGCATGACAAAGCACTTGATTTGGCCAAGGAGATTCTTTGAGGGTACTTCACCTCATGGACATTATCTGAATAAAGGTATACATGAACACCCAAAACAGGGTTACCCTGAGAAACAACTAAGCCATCCATATCATAATTTGGGACATAAAAGATGTCATCTACTACCAGATTTCCAAAGACCAACTCTATCTCTGGAGAGCCTCTTTGGAAAATTGTTAAGAGAACATGAGAATCATGTATTTGAAAGAGAATATTATAGAAAATATACTCTATAAGCCTCAATCATTGTACCTCATGCGTTGTGCCATCCTTGCTAGGATTGACATTAGGTATGACCTTGTATCTTCTTCCTTTGTTTAACAATTGGCTCAGAGAGCCTGCTCTTTACACTTCTTCACGTTTGATTTCATGGAGGGTTATTGTGTCCTTTGGACACTCATCCTTAAGGAATCTCCAAACTTATTCTGCGTATCAAACAAAGGCAAAGAGAGAAAAATATCATGGCCTTTCCTTTTTGAAAAAAAATTTAGTGGGATTTGATATGACTTGATATTTGTATACTGCTCGAGGATTGATGAAGCTTATATATTCATGATGGGAAGCAACCAACCTATATTTCCTTGGAGTAATATTTGTAAATGTGTAACTGCTTCCCTGCGACATAAACACATCACTAATGAGATCATTGCTGGTGGAAATGAGTTCAACATTCACATTGGCACGACCTTCATTTATATCTGGACAACTTTCTACTCAGCCCCCATCACTCTCGTAGAAATAGTGAACCCAGTGAAGTGAAAATTGATGTCGGCCATTGCAACCATTGTGATCAACTGATACATATTCACCCATTTAAGATATATTCACCAAGTCAGGGAATATGAATATTTCCAATGTAATTTTTCCACTCGATAATCATAACATCAAATCCGAAACTGTCTCGTTCATCTTCACATCAAATCCATAACTGTCTGTTCATCTTCAAAGAGCTCTTGAAACAATTTTTCAGAATTGTATTGAATATGCATAAATATATATAAAAAAATTATAAATGTACGCTACCTGACTACCAATCAAAATGTTTAAAACAATACAACACCAACAAATTTGTTTTTCATCTCCATTGCACATAATTCACCTTCCTTTGTAGAATGCATATGGATCGTAGATCTTTTCTAGGTGCTTCAATTGCTGTAACATATATTTTGTAGATGATCTTGATAACCCCACTATCTGCAATATGACTATCAGTTTGCCATGATTCATTTATTTAATTTATGGTGAATCAATAATCCTTTAGATTAAATAACAAATCTACTCCTTGAACAAAGATTATATGCAGAAATTATACGAAAAATAAAACTTATGTGAGTAAATTTTTAACTTTTCAAATTCCACTTATATTCATCAAAATTTGAGTAAGAAACATAGAGTATCGTTACAACTTACATTGTTTGGTGAACTAACTGCTATGTCCAGAGCCTGCCCATAATTCTCCATAGTATTAACGCAGGTCAATTGTTGATTTCCTACCTGTTTGGCCATGACTTCTAAAGTTGCATTCGCAACCATGTATGACAATATTTGCAATTTGAATTCAACCAAAAAAAGTAATGTCGAGAAGCTCCAGAAAATTCAAATAAATATGATTTAAATAATTAAAAAATGTCAAACCTAAGTATGGAACCATCCATTGTCATCTTCCAGATATAGATGAAAAACTTAATCTAATAATAAAAAAATTTAATATGGAAATACTCTAGAAAATCTAAAATTAATTATGAAATATTTTTGCACACTCTTTCTCTAGTTCCCAACTAGCTGTAGCTAGTTCAATGCCGATAGAATTTGAAATCGCTCTGATGGTTGAGATGTCGGTTTTTAGGGGCACCAAACACATGGATCCACTGAAAATCCAACCGCACAATTGGATCAGTTTTATCCTCCCATGGATTTGGATAGGTGTTACCCTCATAGAATAACAATGCCTTTACATTGCCAATTATCAAGGCAAGATGATATATAACCCCTAAGGGGAAAAATCACCCAAAAACCCAAATTTACGGAAGTTCAAATTATTAAATTATTAAGTTATTTGTATTTCAAAGTTTAAATAAAATAATTACAAATCTCTTTACTCTATTTGAAAATAGAAAGCAAAATTTCATTCAAATAATGTTATTTTAACTTTCAATTAATTGAAATTCATTTTATTTTAATTAATATAAAATTGTTTTTGGTTATTTATATGTATTTTTGAAAGTTATTTGTAATTTCAGATTAAAAATAAAATAATTATTGTGCCCATGGGGTAGATCTCCGGTAAAAATCTAAACATGTAAACTTAAATGTAAATGTAAACATAAACATGAATGTAAAAGTTAATATTTAACATTTAACATTGCTAATCTAATGTCGGACCTATTTAAAAATCAATCTATTTATTATTATGTATAAACACAACATAAATTTAAAATATAAAGGGTTTTATGAATAGTAAATAAAAGAGCTATGGTAAATAAATAAAAATATATATAAACCAGAAGTATCTTAAATAAATAAGACTTTTTTTTTATATATTTACTCCAAAGGTATGGTAAATAAATAAAACATGTTTTTATCTTTACTCCATTAACCTCTTTATATTTATGAAAACTCAAAAAATAGGTTTTATTAAATAAATAAAAGATGTTTTTATCTTTACTCCATTAACCTCTTTATATTTATGAAAACTCAAAAAATAGGTTTTATTTAGGTGGATCCTGTCGGAACACATAATTATTAATACCATGGGCCAATTACCATATTTATAAAAGAGGTATGATAAATAAATAAATATAAAATAGGTATAAAGATGTATGGTAAATAAATAAAAACATATCAAATAAGATTAGAAATCAACAGCCCACGGGGCTTTGGATTGATGGTGAATGGGTGCGCTGTTAAGGCACTCCTTGCCATAGGTTACTGGTTCAAATTCCCCGTGGGTACATAGGTTAGTCTTAACTAGAAAAAAAAAAGAGATTAGAAATCAACATCTAATTATATACCAAGCCTATGGGCCAAATACCATTGTAAATAAAAGAAATACGATAAATAAATAAAAATATAAATAAACAAGAGGTATGGTAAATAAATAAAACCTCTTTTTATATTTGCTCCATAAACCTCTTTACACTTACTAACACTCAAAAAATAGGTTTTATTTAGGTGAAGCCTATGGGCAAAATACCATGGCCCAAATTATTATTAATACCATGCAAAAAATACTATTAACCATAATATTAATATTAAAAGATTATTATTATTATTATTATTATTATTATTATTATTAAATCTAATATTCATATTAATATATCATAATATTGATATTATTAAATATAATAACTTTTTTTTAATCCAATATTAAATTTGTTATATTATAATATATATTAATTTATCATGATATATGTTAACTCTATATATATGGGAGGTAAGAACAAAGACATAAAGTTATAGAGGTGGAGAGATAGGGGGAGTGGCAAGGGAGAGATGGAGATAAAGTAAAGGAGAGGAGAGAGGATGAATAAAAAGAGAGAGAGGTAGAGAAGGATAAAAGAGGGAGAGGGAGACACAAAGATGGAGGGGGGAGGGAGACAGTAAGAGGATTGGAGGGCAGAGAGAGGGAGAGATATGGGGGAAGATATATAAATGTAGGAGAAAAAGGGCGAGAGAGGAAGGATGAGAGAGAGGAGGAGAGAGGGAGGGATAGAGATATGGAGTTGGAGTGGGAGAGAGGGAGGGAAGAAGAAAGACATAGAGTGAGAAGTGGAGAGAGAGAGGGACTGAAAAGGGAGAGATGGAGAGAAAGAGTGTATGTTTAGGGTGAGATAAAGAGATAAATAAGGAGAGATAGAGAGGAGGGGAGAAGGAAATAGGAGAAAGAGGGAGGGAATATAGTACTTAGGTAGGAGAGAGAGAGGGGAGGTGGGGGGAGAGAGAGAGAGAGGGAGGGGGGAGGAGAGAGAGAGAGAGAGATGGGAGAAGAGATAGGATTGGAGGGAAAAGAGGGAAAGAGAGAGAGAGATAAAGAGAGTAAGAGAGAGGAAGAATGAGAGATAATACTTGAGAGAGAGAGGGAGAGTGATGAGGTAAGAGAGAGGATTAGAGGGAAAAGAGAGAGAGATAGAGAGAGAGAGAGAGATGGAGGGAGGTAGGAGAGAAAGGGAGAAAGAGGAAGTATGAGAGAGAATATTTGAGAGAGAGGAGGAGAGGGATGGATAGGGAGATGGAATTGGAGGGGGAGAGAGGGAGAGAAGAAGAAATACATAGAGAGTGAGAAGTGGAGAGAGAGAGGGAGTAACAATGGAGTGATGGAGATAGAGTGTGTATGTTTGGGATTGAGATAAAGAGAAAGAAGGATAGATGGAGAGAATGGGGGAGAGAAGGAGAAAGGGAGGGATATAGTAGCAGAGTTGGAGGCTGAAGAGTAAGAGAGAGAGAGAGAAAGAGAGGAAGGAAGATAGAGATGATGTGAGAGAGTGGAGTGAGGGAGGGAAAGAGAGATGGAGTTGGAGGGGGGGAGAGAGAGAGGTAAGAAGAAATAAATATAGAAAGAAAGTTGGAGAGAGAGAGAAAGGGAGTGATAAATAGGATTGAGAGAGAGGGAGAGAGGAAAGAAGTAGGGAAGAGAGATAGAAGTGAGGGAGAGGAAGAGAAGGGAAAGAGAGAGAGAGAGAGAGAGAGAGAGAGAGAGAGAGAGAGATAGGGAGGATAGCGGTTTAAGATATATTGAAGAATAGAAGTGTAATGTTTGGGTGGTGATATAGCAGAGCAAATGGAGATTAGAGCATAAGATGGAAGTGAAAGAAGAGGAAAGAAGAGAGAGATGGAGAGAGGGAGAGAGGACAAGAGATTGATAGATAATGAAGTGAATGCATGTATGGTTGGGGGTGAGATTAGAGTGGAAAATAAGGGAAGATAGTGGAGGGGAGATTTATCAGATGTATATGGGGCTAGGGGGAGAGAAGAATATTTCTTGCACTAGATACACTGATTTCAGTGTAGACGGTGATTTCTAATCCAATTTGATTTCTTGCACTAGATGCATTGATTTTAGTGTAGATGTTGATTTCTAATGATATTTTATTACTTTCACTAGATACATTAAGTTCAATGTAGATGATTTCTAATCTTATTTGATTGATTTCACTAAATGCATTGATTTCAATGTAGATGGTGATTTCTATTCCTATTTGATTGCTTGTACTAGATGCACTGATTTCAATGTAGATGTTGATTCCTAATAATGTTTGACTGCTTGCACTAAATGCATTGATTTCAATGTAGATGGTGATTTCTAATCTTATTTCATTTCATGCACTAAATGAATTGATTTCATTGTAGATAGTAATTTCTAATCCTATTTGATTGCTTGCACTAGATGCATTGATTTCAGTGTAGATGTTGCTTTATAATCCTATTTTCTTACTTGCACTAGGTGCATTAATTTCAGTGTAGATGTTGGTTGATAATCTAATTTTTTTATGTGAGCTAAATGAATTGATTTGAGTGTAAATGTTGATTTCTAATCTTATTTGATTGCTTTCATTAGATGCAGTGGTTTTAGTGTAATTGTTGTTTTCTAATCTTATTTAATTGCTTGCATTAGATTCATTAATTTCAGTGTAAATGTTGATTTCTGTTTTGATGTAATTGGATGTAGGATGGTACATTAATTTTAAAGTGATTGGATTAACATTGTGCATTGATTTCAGTGTAAGCACAAAAATTTATTGACAATGTACATTGATGTTTGTGTTATAGTAATTCAACGTATTAATGTTGGAGAGAAGGAGAGACAAGGAATGGTGTTTACTACAATAGATTGAACTAAAGATTTAAATGGTTTATGGTTTAATCTGTCCTTTTCATATAATTGATATGAAAATATGACAATCAATATGAAAAGATGTCAAAATTAAAAAGCGTGACAATAAGAATAATAGAAGAAAATAATTTTAGATTAACCACAATTAAGACTATTTGTAATTGGCTATATTCTTATTATTCACATGTTCTATCATTCAACACTATTAGACTGTCCCTTTACATTCAAAATTTATATTTCATCATTTTTCATAATTAAATTTATTATCATCACAACAAACTCAGGCAACTAAGAAAATTTAAAATTAAAATATACAAATTAATTTAAGACATATTAGCATATTTAATTTGATTATATTAATATTAGATGAATTTAGATATTATTGATAAAATTAATCATATGTTGATTAGATTTTCTTTGGCCACACATGACTGAAACCAACCTAGATCCATTTTAACTCTAGATCTATCAAGCACCGAGAGGGATCAAATCTCTCGAGGTACAAACCTTTCCTCAAGTTTTGCACTCAAAAAGGAGGTTTTCACCTCAAGAGATGTGATCCCTCTCGTTGCTTGATAGATCCAGAGTTAATATGGAACTAGGCTGGCTTTATTTTAAAATTGAATAAATTACAAATATTTTTGAAAGCAACTTTTTATTAAAATAGTAATTCTTTACTTTCAATTACATAAATTGATATAAAATTGGCTTGGATCTATCTTAATTTTGGATTTACTAAGGGCAAAGGGGATCAAATCTCTTTTCACTTTAAAAAAGGTTTGTATATGAAGAGATTTTATGCCTACACTTGGTAAATTAGGAGTAATATGATTGAATTATTAATTATAATTA
>APFE031348454.1:57312-86974 GCA_000404065.3 Pinus taeda
TTGGAAATATTAATTAATTAATTTAGTTGAGTTAATTAGTTAAGGAAATTCGAATTTGAAGTCTTTGTGAGCATGCACATGAGTTGTCCCACTGATTGAGGAATTTATCCGTAATTTCCTCCACTGATTTAGGGAATAAGTATGAGTTCTATAATGAGAGAATCAGTTGACTTAGTTCTAACTAGTCATGTCCAGTTAGATTCTTTTAACAAGTTGTTAAAATAATAAAATATAGTTTGTTAATGCTTGCATGCATGTGACAACTATTATTTTAGATAAATGAGGATTCACTCATGGATAACTGTTGCATGTCAGTTCTGTCAGAGACCTAGTTGAGATCAGAGGTGGGACAGTGTACTATCAGATTCTTAGATATTTCTAGTAAGTATTCCTTGCATGGAGAAGGATCTATTATAGGATATTGGAGGACTTGTGGCCTATATATTGAGGCCTAGGTAGTCCATGATTTTCATCTTCTAATTGAAGATCATCAGAGTACAGAGAGAGAAGGATAGCTATTGAGCTGATTCTTTTTGTAAGTTGAAGAGGATTTCCACTTGATTGATAATACATGGTTGGGGTTTTATGCTGGTGCTTTCCCATGGATATATCTTGTGTTATGTGAGATTATTTCTCTTGATTAGTGATGCATGTTTCTACTTGATGTTGCTCATGAATCGATTATGCTTCCGCTTAATGTTTTGTAGAAGTAGAACAAGTATTATGTTTTAGGACATTACATATATCGGTTTGTTCTACAGGTGAAATTTCTACTATCGCGTATTAGAAACAGCCTCCATTTCTGGATCTGAGCTTCCCAATTGCCATTTTTACACCATGCGCAGTCTCTATGGGCCAACGATCAGCGCGCTTTGATCGAAGGTCCTCGTTGTTCCGTGCTGGCTGCAAATTACCATTATTCAGAGGTTATTTTTGATAGCTATAAGATTTCTTGAAGTGTGCCATTCATTCTTACCAATCATGGAATTGTTTGAGGATCCAATTCGGATCACGACCTTCCCCCTAAAAAAGCTTTTGGACCACCAAAAGTTGGTTTTCAAGCATCGACTGAGTGAGGATACAACTTTCTCACCTGTCCAATCTCTATCCATTTTGCACTGCTTGGCTTTGAACCCCCGAGCCCAATTATGAAGTACTCAACATCTCCCCTGCACGTCATTCTCACCTTCCTGTCCAGAACTGTGTCTTCCTGTAATTCATTAAGATATTCAGGTAACATGTCATCAATAGAAGGCAATTGACTCTGCTCTTCAGGATCTTCAATTAACGAAGGTTCAAATAGTCTCAAGCTGTCTGCATTGACGATTGAGTAGATGTGCATATAAGCTGGCAAATCAAGGCGAAAATCATTCTCACCAATTTTCTCAAGGATCCTGAAAGGTCCATACCTTATTGGTTTTAGCTTTTTACCTTCACCTTGCATCCTGTCCTTGTTGATATACAGCCAGACTTGATCACCAACTTGGAAACTATGCTCCATTCGATGCTTGTCATGCCTTGCCTTGTATTTGTCCTGACTCTTTTCTAGTTGTTCTTGTTGCCTGATGGATCTCTTGGATTTTTTCAATGAACCTAGTTGCCTTGTCCACATCACCGTGTCCCTCAACTATTGTGTCCTTACCAAAGACAAAATCCTAGGGAGACCTTGGTGTGAAACCAAAACAGTTCTCAAAAGGAGATCTCTGTGTGGAAGAGTGTTTAGCTCGGTTATAAGCATGCTGCACATAACACAAATGTTCATCCCAAAGCTTGGGATGTTTGCTGCAATATCCCTTGAGCAACTGGATCACCGACCTATTGACTACTTCTGTTTGGCCATCGGTTTGTGGATGGAAAGCTATGCTTTTCTTCAGTTTGGTGTCCATCAGTTCCCACAGACTTGACTAAAACTTCCCCATAAATATGGTGTCTCGATCAGATATAATGGAAGTGGGTAATCCAAAATGAACCCATACATGTTGAAAGAACAATTTTGCAGTTTGTTCAGCTGTAATCAGTTTATTACAAGGTATCAAAATACACATTTTGTTGAACCCATCCACAACAACATACAGATAATCATGACCCTTCCTAGATTTAGACAGTCCTCCAACAAAGTCCATGGAAACACTTTCCCAAGGATGAGAAGGAACTAGCAATGGAGTGTACAAGCCTAGTTTCCTATTGCTGGGCTTGCTTTTAGCACACATAATACACCCTCTTACATATCTAAAAATTGTCTCATTCATTTTTGGCCAATAACAAAATCTTTGTACCTGTGCAACTATTTTGCTTACCCCAAAGTGACCTGATATTAGAGAAGTGTGTGCTTCTCGAATTATCTTTACTCTTTCAGTTTGTGGAATGCATAGCTTCCCACAATGATACAAGAGTTGGCCCTTAATATGATAATCCAATTCTTCTACTCGTTTGCCTTGACTTAAAGTTGCATATACATCTTTAAAGTCTATATCTTGAGCATATTGTTCAATGTAACTTTCATGTAATACATAATTATGCTTAAGTATAGTAGATGCATTTATAATGGGTCTAGATAACATATCTGCAACTTTATTATGTATGCCCTTTTTATATCTGATGACTAAATGAAACTGCTATAGGAACCCCATCCACCTATAGTGTCTTGATTGTTGCAACTTAGTTTGGGAGTGTAGATATTGAAGTGGTTGATGATTAGTATGGATAACTGTTTCTTTGCCCATTAAGTAATGTTTCCACTTTTTCACACTCTGTACTAATGCATACAATTCCTTATCATATGTGGGATAGTTAACTACTACAAAGTTAAACGTATCAGAATGATAACATATGGGTTTACCGTGCTGTATCAACACTGCTCCCATGGCATAGTCACTGGCATCTGTTTGGATCTCAAATGGTCTTTGAAGATCTGGCAGTGCTAGTACTGGTGCTATACTAATCTTTTCTTTCAAGGTGTCGAAAGCTTTATGCTATTTGCCTCCGCACTGAAACACCTTGTTCAATCCTGTTAAAGCATGTAAGGGAGCTACAATTAAGGAAAATCTAGAAGTGAACTTTCTCCAATATTGTGCTACTCCTAAGAAGCTTCTAACTTCTGTAACAGATTTGGGTTTAAGCCAGTTTACAATGACTGCCACCTTAGAGGGATCTATCTTCAATTCACCACCCCCTACTATGTGTCCCAAATAATTCAAAGATGTTTTGCCAAATTCAAATTTTGAGAGTTTAACATAAAGTTTTTCTCTTTTCAAAACATCTAGTGTCTGCGTAACATGCTTTAAATGTTCTTCCCATGTTTTGCTAAATATAAGAATGTCATCCAGATATACAATAACAAAATCATCAAGAAAAGGTCTGAGCATGTCATTCATTATTATCATGAAAGTAGCAGGAGAATTAGTTAAGCCAAAAGGCATAACCATCCACTCATACAATCCCTGCTTTGGTTTGAAAGCAATCTTCCATGCATCTTGTTCTGCAACTCTAACCTGATGATATCCACTATGTAAGTCTAACTTGGAAAAATAAACAACTTCCTTTAACTGATCTAATAGATCATCTATGCGAGGAAGGGGATAATGATTTTTGATTGTTATTTTATTCAGTGCTCGGTAATCAATGCACATTCTCCACGAGCCATCTTTCTTTCTCACCAAAACGATTGGTGACCCACATGGTGACGTGCTAGGTCTAATGAACCCCTTCTTGAGCAACTCCTACACTTGCTTCATGATTTCTCATTCTCTAAAGCGGACAACCTGTACATTCCAATGTTAGGCAATGGAGCATCTTGTTGCAAATTAATGTCATGCACTATTTCTTTTTTGGGTGGCAGACCTTTAGGTTCTTGAAACAAGATATCATACTCTGAAACAACTTTTTCTAAATCGGCTTGCTGTTTAGCATCACAGCCTTCAAATACATTGGTTTTATCAGGTTTCTTTTCATTTACAACCATCAGTAAAAATTGTTTGCATGAATTTATAATTCGTTTCATATGCCCTGAGTTTATGAGAGTGTAATTATTCTTGAGCTTATGAGCTCTTACAAAGTATTCGATTCCATGTTTAACGAGTAGATACTTGTTCTCAGCTCTATATAAAATAGCTTTTCTATCATACAATTAATGACTTCCTAAAACATTTCCACATATATCCAAAGGAATTATATCTAACTCAACCTCATCTACAAATGTTGACCCAAAAGTAAACTTAAGTTTGCATTGTCTAGTCACTTGTAGTTGTGCTTTATCACTTAACCAACCTAATGGGTATGGTTTCTTGTGAGGTGTAGTAAGTAATCCCAACTTCTTTACAATTGCTTCAGAAATTAAATTCACTTGTGAGCCACTAGCAAACAAAGTATCAATCTTTTGATGTTTGGAAATAACTTGAATATGGAAAAGCTCATGTCTTTTTCTCTCATTTTCTTCATCAATAGTAGATTGTGCAGAATTACTAGTAGATGCTTCAGAATTCTTACCTTTTATACCTGTGGCTGCAATGGTTGTTTCATCTCCTGATTCCAACCCCAAATCTTTCTGAATAGCTACAACAGTCTTCTTCTTCTTGCCCTCAAACTGCTTAGGACTTAGCTCCGGATGTAGAATCCAACAGTACTCATCATCATGCCCATCCTTCTTATAGTGAGTGCATGAAGACTTGCTTTTTTGTGCAGTGTTCGCCTTCCTTGCTTTCCATTTCTGTTTTCTTTTCTCCTTATTCTTGCTTGTAGTGGGTTGGAATGATCCCCCAACTTCTGGGTTCCCATTCTTTCCTCTAGCTTCTAGATGTGTAGCTTGAAAAAATACCTCATCTATACTAATGGGATTAAACATGAGGATAGTGTGTCTCATGTAGCTGTGTAGACCACCGATGTACTTCAACAGAGTCTCAGGTGAGTCTAATGAGATTCCTAGAATCAAAGCTCTCTTCCTAAATTCTTGGGTGTAACCTTGTACACTTTTCCCTTTCAATTGTCGAAGGGTTTTCTAGCTCATCATGGTTTGTTGCATGTAGGCCAGTGGATAGAAATGCTTTTTGATTGCAAAAACAAATTCACTCCAGGCAGAAAGAGTCTTACCATGTCTCTTCATGTCAGCTTAGGTCTTGCCTTCCCACCAAACCAAGGCAGTGCCCCCAAGGCGTAGGCTGGCCAGCTGAATCTTGATCTTGTCTAAGTCGATACTTTGCACTCTGCAATAAACATCAATTTGTCTAATCCAATTATCCAACTTTTCTGCATTCAACTCTCCATCATATATTGGTAAATCAAATTTAACATCTAGTTTAATAACAAATTTCTTCTTTTTATGTTCAGGGCTATTAGGACGTGTGAGAAAGTTTTCTTCTTTCCCTTTGCCTTTTGAGTGGTCATGGTGGAGAGACTCTTCTTCTCCTTTATCTTGTTTGGAGCCTGATGAATCTTCATCTTTATGTTTTCAAAGTCCTTATACAGTTCCTCTACCATGGACCTTATGGCCAGGAAACTATCTATAAATTGAGGGTCTGGCCCCACAGAACCTTCCTTCGACATTGTCTTCTGAGGATAGACTCTTCCAATTTCAAGATTAGTTTCGACCAACTCTCCTTCTCCTAATTTTAGCTTTGATCTAGTTACAGCTAAATCCATCACAAGCTTGTCTAACCTTAACAACCTATAGCTCTGATACCACTTGATCTGAAATCACCCCTAGGTGACCTTAGGAAATTAATGAAGGTATTACTGACTCATGTGCTGGTGTGTGTGTCTATGTTATCTTGTGCAACGGATCGATAAGATTACGAAATACACAGACACTTGAAATAGTAAGAGATCACAGTAAGCAAACATAAACACAACAAAATTTAATAAGGAGTTCATCCAATCCTCCTGAGCTATGTCTCCTAGTCCAACCTTTAGTGGTGGCCTTTTTATTATGTGTTTAAAGCAGAGTCTTACAGTAAGGAGCTCAATCTGAGTCTCACTTGACAGAGGATGATCAGTAGGATGGCACTTGGAATTCCCAAGTCCTTAGAGTTCACAGACTCCCCTTACCGAATTTCGACCTCAATTGGTCTCTGTCTACTCGATGTTGCCCTTACTCTGATGGTCAGCTTGGCTTCTCTGCCCTCTGCAACTTTGCCTCTCTTTCTGTGTCTCCCGACCTTCGACTTCTTCACTGCTTCTCTGCCTCATTGTCTCTCTATCTTGTCTCTATCAGCTTGTGGCTTTAAATCCAGTTCGTTTCTTCAACTGTTCACTTCGTCTTCCCGGCTCTCTAAATCGCCTGCCTCTGTCTGCTGGGACTCCTCTACCCTGCATCATCATTGCTCCGTAACACTTTGCAAAGAGGTGGCCACCTGTCTTCTTGCGAACTGAGTGTCAGTTCTTCCTAAACGGTCATTTTTTTCCTTTATTTCGTAGATGCCTGCAAAATGGATCCTTTTGTTGATTCATTGGTCAAATCAAACTTCAAATCTTATGCGCTATAGTTTATTTCTCCCCTGGGTCCGGTCATCCATCAGGTTGAACCTCTACCATTGATCTGGAGCCCCCAGATCCTACGGTCTTCACTTTTATCGCATGGTTGAGTTGCTCAACCATTAGTCCGTGATGTAAGTGGTTTCTCTCTATCCCCGCCGGAAACACATCACTTAGTGTATGGAATTGCTGGGTCCTCGGCCAAATCCGCTTACCGCCTGAAATGCCTCCGATATTCCGCCGATTTTGAGCGTGGGACCCACCTTGTCAGTTTTAGCACTTTCCCACGGTTTTCCGGTTTTCCTGGTGACCGAGCGCTCAGGGATTTTCCTTCTCGAGGGGTTTTTCCCAGCGATACGTATCAGAAACAACCTCTGTTTCTAGGTTTGAGCTTCCCAACTACCATTTTTGCACCATGCACTGTATCCATGGGCCAATGGTCAGCATGATTTGACCGAAGGTCCTCGTTGCTCCGTGCCGGCTGCAATTACCATTATTCAGAGGTTATTTCTGATAGCTATAAGATTTCTTGAAGTCTGTCATTCGTTCTTAACAATCATGGAATTTTTTGAGGATCCAATTCGGATCATCATGCCTAGAGCCCAGGTCACTGCCCATAATGGAATGATAACTCGGGAAGAGTAAAAGAATAGGGAAACAATGTTGCAAAGAAATAAGTTAAACAAGACCTTAATCAAACCCCTACTAGCCATGCTAGACATTTCTTCAAACATATCATCAACATGTAACCTACAGGTGTAAACAACATAATTAAGTGTAGGGGTCTCATACTTATCTGAGAATCACTATGAACCATTCTTCCCTCATGTCATTTGTTGCATTATCATCTATTAGGCCATAGATATATTATTCATTCATTTACAAGTAAAAACATGTTGAGAGCCATACATAGTTGTTGTCACAAAACATACATATAACCATCATAATAGGGACAAAATATCATAAGCATATCAGCCACAAAATCCACATACACATCCGTACATTTACACATTAAAATAAAAGGAATGAATTTCTCATTAATGAATGCAATAAAACAACCGAAGATGGGACTACCACATTCTACCCGACCATAGAATGGTTGAGACAAATCTCTCTTCAGCCATTCAGCCTCATACCATTCCAAGCATGAATGTGGGACTCAAACCATAATAACCAACCAGGGCATATAGAGGCTAAACCACCTCACCCTGATAAATAGGAACTAGGATTTACCATAATCCATCCTGGATCACTAGGCCAACACATTGAAAACATCATAAAAGGATTTATCGTGATCTCCACCCAATCACTAGGCCAAACAAGCATGGATGCCACCAGATTTCTCCACCTACGTCGTGAGGAATTTTTTTGTCTCCTAGTCTCTCAGGCATTACAGCAATCCAAACCAAAATCACTAGGCCCTAAACTGAGGCTCACTCTCCAGGATTTACCACATATCCCAAATCTGGGATTACTAGGCCCAACAAAGAGAAAATTACCTCTTGGATTTACCGTATATCTTTCCATTCATTAGCAAGGATTCCTAGGCCCACCGAGGCAACACAATCCTGGCTTTATCGCAACCCATAGTCTAGCTCAGGGGCCACTAGGCCAGTGGCTTTACCGTTATCCACGGTACGGTTTAGAGACCACTAGGACATGTGCTCTATCATTCGGAGATCCACCCCACTCAGTTTTGAATCCATTCGACAATCCATGTCAACCAAAACATGATAACCCCATCACACCATGGCTATTTGGAAATGGAAAAGATAGGCTGAAAACATTGTTACACTTGGAAAAGCCCATGCCACAACAAAAAATAACCACATGTAATACCATGCATGCCAAATTTAGCAAGGAAAATACACATGAAAATCGATACCTGCAATGAATCCTGCTGTAGCTGCCTGATCCTACCTCTCCCTACTTCATCTTTGCTTCCTCTTGCCTTATTTTCCTTTCTTTCTCCAATGCCAAAATGCTTCAAGAAAACTCTATGTCCAAGAGTGTGTGTGTGAGAGAGAGAGAGAGAGAGAATAATTAGAGAAATCCAAAACTGAACTAACAAAAGCTTACCAGCTGATCCTCAGAAGCCTTTTTATGAATGATGCCTCTACTTACTTCATTTTCCATTATTTTCCTTCATTTTTCTCCTCACATGCAACATGTGACCTTTCACCTTACTTTTCTCCCAATTTCCTTTATTTTCATAAATAAATGTGCCAAAAATGCCATTTTCCCTTTCCAAAGCCTTAACCATTTCCTTTGCCAATTTCCATAGCAATAAACAACCAAATGAACACCCCTTAGGATGTATTGCCCAACATTCAGCTTGGAATAAGTGTCCCATAAACCATAGTTATTATTTTTCCTTTATTAAATTTTATTACATAGATTTTTTACCAGGGATGTTACAGAATTCTCACCCTTGGGGAACACCATCCTTGGTGTTAGACCACACCAATACCTCAACAAAACCACTAAAAAGAAAAAATAATTCCCATGGAGATTTATAAGATAGCTTGATGCAGTATTTACAATGATCACCCTACTGAAAGCAAACCAACATAACAACATAATAACATGACATCATAATGACATGACACCCATACCGCTTATTGGAGTTTTATAACTTATCTCATGGTAGTGTTTATATCCATATACATATGTACATATAGAAAAATCATCACAACGTATACCAGAATCACACCAAAACACCAAGCCAAAACTGCTTTGCCTCAATCGACAAACAAGGAAGGATACATAGCCTACATCTGACCTGCCATCTCCCATGTAGCTTCATCGGGCCCAAAGTGCTTCAATTGCACTTTAACTTGCTCGATTTCTTAGTTTTGAAGCGTGAGCACCTTGTTTTGCAATATACAATGAGGCTCCGACTGGAATCCTCCATCTAGTTCCACCTGCAATACAGACCAGTCAATCACATGATGAAAATCTTTAACATACTTCTTAAGAAATGATACATGGAAAACATCATGTACTTTAACTGTCGGAGGCAGCGCAAGTCGATAGGCTACTGGCACAAAACCGTGGTGCTAGCTTGGCACATGATCCAATCCATAAGGAGTTCTTCTTCAGTTTGATGCACAAGTATACCTGTTCCCCAACCTAAAACTCCTTGAAAAACCTGTTCTAATATGCATATATTTTATGTCTATCATGTGCTGCCTTTGGATTTTTCTTTATCACCTACATTTCCTGTTAAATGTATGTCAACATCTATGGTCCAATCAACACCATGTTAATCAGATCACTCCAACTGATGGGAGTGTTACAACTCTTCCTATACAATGCCTTAAAAGGACTCATCCTCAAATATTATTGATACTCATTTTTGTATGCGAACTCTACCAGTGGAAGGTACTCTTCCCACTTCCGCTACTGATGCATCACATACATCCTCAACATGTCCTCCAGTATCTCGTTGACCCTTTCTATTTGCCCATATTTCTATGGATGATAAGATGTGTTGAAGGCCAACTTTATGCCCAAACCTGCAAATAATGCCTTCCAAAACTTGGAAGTGAACTTCGCATCCTTGTCCGACACAATCTCCTTTGGAACACCATGCAATCTAACTACATATCTAATGAATACATGTTCTACATCATTAGCTAACAATGCAAACTTCACTGGAATGATGTGTGCAACATTTGTTAACCTATCCACAACAACCATGTTGTCTCACTATCTTGGGCAATCCTATTATGAAGTCCATGGAAATGACCTCCCATTTCCACTTTGGAATCATGATTTTTGGTAGAAGTCCACTTGGATGTTTTCACTCTGCCTTCACTCGCTGATAATCAAAACACCTAGCCCCAAATTCTACTACATTCTTCTTCAAATTCAACCAATAATAATATCACCTTCTTGAGCTCATTGCTATCTGACACATATATCATATCTCTGAATATGACCAATCCATTTGTTGTAAGACAATAATCCATACCCTGTGCACTTGTACCTGTACTTGTACCTATGCCTGTACCACTACATGTACTTGTACATGCACCTATACTTGTACCTATAACTGTAATATCACCTATACCTCTAACAACACCTTGTTGTAACCTGTGCACAATATCCATATACTTCGCATCTTACTGACCTGCCTACAAGATCCTATCCTATAGATATGTACCATAGGAGTTCATAGCTGCCAAGTAATTTACCTATATCCGTTTGCTGAGAGCATCTTCTACACTATTGTCTTTGCCTTTGATGTACCTAATCTTGAAATAAAAATCACTAATCGTGGCCAACCATCTAGCTTTCCTGGAATTCACATTCGGCTGATCAAGCAAATATCTCAACCCAATATGATCACTCATCGATACAAACCTCATGCGAAGAAGATAGTGCCTCCACATCTTTAATGCATGTATGATCATTGCTAACTCAAGATCATGTGTTGGGTAGTTATGTTTGTGCTCGTTTAGTTTCTGTGAATTGGCATACCACTTGTCCATCTTGCATAAGGACTTCACCAAGTCTCCTCTTGCAAGCATCTGTGCATAATACAAACTCTTTGTCTGGATCTGCAATTTGTAGCACTGGTGCATGTGTCAACAACCACTTAAGCTGCTCAAAACTAGCCTTACACTCCTCTCTCCATTCAAACTTCTTACCTTTCCTTTTCAATGACGTAATAGGATAAGTAATCTGTGAGAATTTCCTGATGAACCTCCTATAATAGCTTGCTAAACCTATGAAATATCTCACGTCATAGCAATGCTTTAGTTTCCAAATAACTTCCTCAAGTGACCGAGTCTCATCATACTCAATCTGATCTTTAAATGCTAATGAAAAACCACTAACAAACCATTGAATTTTATCCTTCTCATCAGTAAGATACGGTGCATACCTCAATAGCTCCAGAAACTTAGTCGTGTACTCTTTGTCTGTCATCGATCCCATCTTTAGCTCATAGAACTATTTAGCCTTACTGTCGTAGTACCTTTCTGACAAGTAATTCTTCCTAAAAATCCTCTTGAAAAAATGACAACTCAAATAATCCATCATGATGTCTTTGACCTGCTTCACATCTTCCCACAAAATGTATGCTTTACCTTTCAAGTTGAAGATCGCTACTCTAGCATTCATGTTATCTGTGTAATTATGCAACTCAAAGCATTTGTTCATTCCAAGTATCCAATCGGCTACATTTTCCAGCTTCTTCATATCTCCATAAAGAGTAGGTGGTTTTTCTTTCTTTAATTCATCTAGTAAGTATCCCCTATCATTCATCATGTAAGGATGATAGCGATGATGATCATGATGTCTATCAAAACTAGAACTAGAATAGTACCTGTACTCATTGCCCCTCTTATATGGAATGTTCAAAAAACTGACATCTCTCACCATATCAGATCTATCTGACCTGTGTCTACCAGTAGAACTACTTCCATATACCCCATTAGTTCTATCCCCATGTCCATGGTTGATCTGAAGTGGCCCTTGTCGTTGGAAGTCTGACAAACTTTGAAGGAGTATATCATTAAACTTTTCTTGTTTCTCTTGTGCCTGCATGATCTATTCATTATCTACCTTACAAATCCTTGTATCTTCTTTCGAGCTTCTTAATGTGTCTTCCAAATCAGAAGAGTGCCCCACACCACGATTCCCATCTGATTCATAGGGAGATTCTATGTAGTTTACCACCTTGCTAGCCATTTGATCTCTTTCCCCCAATGCACAATACGTCAGATAAACCAAATCAAAATAAATCAATATACCTTAGTATAATTTGGGGAGGATATCTTGTCTGCAATATCATCAAATCAACATGATACATGTATAACATAATCATAACAACATGTAGACATATAACAAGTAAGTGCATCAATGAATAAACATCATTCTAGCTAGGGTCCTGTCATCAATGCAAGGCCATATCAATAATGCATGTTATGAGATCATTCATGACAACAACCATTACTCCATTGTACACATTGCCACCTGCAACCATCAACATGCATAATCAATGATAAATCAACTACACATATGCATAAATGCATGTAGTCGAGCATAAGCAATCAATTCTTGTAATCACCCTACAAGACTTATACATGTAATCAAATCTACAAGAATGTAGCCTAACATACAAGGATGTAATTAGGTGACATAAAATCAACATGTAAGAGACATATAACCATATGCAACCAGTCCTATACTCATGATGATGCATTCCACAAAATAAACATCAAATTCTCTATGATAACCTTACTTCAACCATAATCAATCATCAAGGAAATGCAACAAGCACATGGAATGCAAGTGTAAGACACACATGCAACTGACATGCATGCATGACCAACACACACTGCCCATCCAGTTCGAAGGGTGAACCATGATATGATACCACTCTTTAACACCCTCCTCCCACATCTACCCAAGTAACCATGCCAACAATGTAAACACGTGACGAGAGGCTACTATGATTGGATTTGACCTCTTATGTGACCTTAAGGGAGTGGAATTGATGGAACACATCAAACAAACTATCCACATCAACAAAAAAACCCTCAGGAGATAGTTCATCCATTCAACATCCTATCCTTGGGTCGCACTGATGTTTTGGACATCTTAGGCATCAGTCACTCCCATGCTATAGGCAAGAGAGCGTCCAGAAACTCAAAGTCGCTCTCATAAGCTTCCCCCCCAGAGACCAGATACTAAATTTTTCAGTGCTATGCCAACGATCACGAGATTTGAGCCACTTTTTCAGTGCCAAAGTGTTTGGAGAATTTAGTATCTACGGATAAACACTAATTTACTAGACAAGTACCTGTGCCTAGAACAACAATTTAAAGTGTTTTAGACTTTCCCTATAAGCAATAGATAAGAAGAGAGGATAAAAGGCCTACCTGTAGTCCCGCTTTCCTCTCAACTCCCTTGTATCGATTCTGTCGCTCCTTCCCGTACTTAAACCACTTGAAAAGTACCCTGTCAACACAACAGAAGACGAAAACCGATCAAAGCATATGATCCATTGAATATAAATGAAAGGAATTAGAAGCAATTCATACATATAAGCATTATGAAAGAACACAAATATGGAAAAAGGTTCAAACACTTTATTAGATAGAAGAAGGAATTACAGCCATTAGTGTATAATTCAAAGTCATTCCTCCATCTTGGATCCCATCTACATCACATCAAAAGCAAGACAAGCTTGTGGCATCACATCATTTGCTCCAAAGTCAAGTCTCATAGCAACATAATCTCCTTACAATTCAACATAGTCTAGCCCCTAATCACTTAGATGAGTGGTCAATTTATAGGAATATGAAGGAGGTTTTGTCATTAATGGTGACATTGAATGGACTTCCATACTTAGAATTAGTTCCATGGAGGAAGGGATGAGAGGATAGGATGATCCTTAACTCATTCCTCATCCATTTTCGATCTCATAGGAGTTGATAAGACAGGGAAACTTCTAGATGACTCCACAAGATAAGAATATTCCCAAACCCTATGTGAATTTCTTTCATTCTCACACAGCGTAGGTGAAAGGAAGCCTAAGTTCTCTGCAAAGCACCCTGGCAGTGGACTTAGCTACTCTGCAGCACCTTCATAAGGGCTTACCTGTGTTGATCCCTCTAGAGGAAATTTCTGGATGTCTTCAAGTCATGAAACAGTCTGGGAAGGAGACATTCAAAGGGTTGACTTGTTTAGGGCATGAAACAACTAATTTTAGGGTTTCATGAGTCCTAAATCACTGATCTAAATGTTGGGATTTGATGTGCCCAAATGGATCTGTAACAATTGCCCCCTAAAGAATGAAGTCAGAAAAGTTCCAATGTCGAATGAAATGCTTTACGATGTGATGAGGAGGTATCGAAGTGGAAGTGACCTGCATCAATTACAACACATATATAATGATATTTGATTTTACATGAATAGCTGAGGGAAGGCATACCCATGCTCAGCTTATAAAATTTCATTACATGTACATAAATAGTCGTCTACAGATATAGACCCATGATCAGAATGAATATCAATGTAAAGCCATTGTACATATGATTTGGCACTCTTAATATCGCAACCCGGATGGATGAAACTAGATCCAGGGTCTTCAATTTTGTTCAACTGTTCACTCAAGTACGAGTCTAACCATGTGAATATGTGATCAGAAGTCGAACATGGGAAGACACCATCTAATTACCAGCTGATGATGTACGTTGTTAACAGATGCGAGAGAAATCACCGATAATGATAATGATCCTCAAGGTACTACGGTACATTCTGCATGGTGTGAATGGATGATTTGATGTTGAACACCATACAAATTCTTTTGGTCGAAGGCCAATGATGTATGCCTATTGCTGAAAGCGAGAAACCTGCCATTGATGCATGCAAGCCTCAAGGTACTAAATGGGTGTTTCTAAGTCAACTTCTTGGATAATGAGTTGATGTCGACAAGAAGCGACTCGTCGCAGGAGGGCCTTGATGTATCCCACATCAACGACATGAAACGACTATAGTGATTTTAGAGATGGAATTTGACTGACGACACAAAGTTCAGGAATGGCGGTCATGAAAATGAAGGTTTATGGTATTGCAAAAGATGGATTTTGACTGCATGACTTCTCTTGAACATGTTGGCGACACTAAAGTGAATTGGTAGCATTGACCCAAAACAAAGTGATGGATGGTATGGTAGACCAATGGTGTGATAACCATCAAGCTAATAACCCAACCTAGATAGTCATGGTGATGGAGTGAAAGTGTCATTTTCAAGATCGACCTGCTACCATAAAGTGGCTTTCCCCTTTTTCCATTTTCCCCAGTCATTGCTAACCAGTACCTCTTTATTTTTATCAAGCTTAAGGAGGATAACATATGCTTGTTGTATAATTTCACCCTTCGGGCGAATCCATCGCTATCTGATGTTTTAACGAGTCTAGCAAAGGTGAAACTCAGTCTTATCTAGATGGACAAGTTTATCACTATTTTATGTTTTTAACGAGTTTAACGACAAAGATAACTCGGTCCTTTTCATGTTTAGAGATTTGAAAAGGTACAAAAAGAAAACTCCACTAGTTATTTTACATAAATTAATCTCTCAAGTCCGAAAAAGCGTAAAATAATACAAGAGAGATATCAATTCCAATCCATTAACGAGCTGGAAAGGACAAACACTCGACAATCTTTTCATGTTTAGAGAGTATGAAAAGAGCTTAAATATGACTTCATTTTGAGGAATGAGTCATGTCTAGGATGGAAACTGGTTCCAGTGATGTTGGAACTTCTCAAAACATGCTAATTTATGTGAAGAGGCTGGCTAATAAGACTACTCATTGCAACTGTTCCTCAAAAAGGGTAAAACAACCAAGTGAAAGCGTATGATCGGCCAACGGGATGGTGGCAATGGGATGAAAATAGATAAGGCTCATCTGGTGAAAGAGGCTGATAGAATGGCAATCATGAGGGTTAAAATGGAAATGGGTTCATTTTTAGACAAGCTTGAACCATAGGGAACTATGCTTGTATTCAGTTTCATGTTTACACAAGCTTGAAACGAAAAACTATGCTTGGATTCAGTTTCATTTTTACAAAAGCTTAAAATGAAGAACTATGTTTGAGATTGGTTTACATGCCCCCAACATGATGAAAGGAAGAGTCACCCGTAACCAGATGGAAGTCACTACGGTGAAGTAGGATGGTTATCCAATACCTTCGTGGCTTCATCCAGATAGGGACAAAGGTGAATGGGGTGATTCCCTTCACATAACCTACAGGGAAACTTAACTTTACCAATAGGTGCATGGCCCCTAAGTTTCATTACATTCACCTAAGTAGACTACTTGTGGCTATCAGGTAGATGGAATGAAGGTTCTTTTACGAGATCAAGTGAAAGACACGACTAGGATTTTACGAGATCTAATCAAAGACTCGACTTGGAACTTGGGACCTTGTTTCATTTTTTAATGAGCTTGACACAAGACAAGGAACTCTGCTCATATTCCTTGTTTCATTTTTTAACGAGGTTAACATAAGACCGAGAAGTATCCTCATATTCCTTGTTTCATTTTTTAACGAGGTTAACACAAGACCAGGAACTATCCTCATAGGAGTTGTTTCATTTTTTAATGAGGTTGACACAGTAAAAGAACTATCCTCATGGGCCTGTTTCATTTTTTTAATGAGGTTGACACAATAAAAGAACTATCCTCATACCCTTGGTTTCATTTTTTAACGAGGTTGACACAAGGCAAGGAACTATCCTCATACTCCTTGTTTCATTTTTTTAATGAGGTTGACATAAGACCAGGAAGTATCCTCATGTTCCTTGTTTCATTTTTTAATGAGGTCGACACAAGACTAGGAACTATCCTCATGGGCTTGGATCACAACTCATAAGAGGTCATGAAGGAGAGATCTGGTTCCAATGCCCCTAGTACATGATGTACACCATCACTGAATTGATCGTCAGTTGATGTCGGCATGGAACTGGTTGCCACATAATTAACCCGTGGCAGGGATGATACCATTGGTACAAAAGGACCATTTAGGGAAGATGGTTGACTGGAAGCCATATTTGGTCTGGAAAATGAAAGCTGGTCAACGGTGACAATTTTTCCTTCATGTGGGAAACAAATCACTCGAGAGAGTGTTGAAACAATAGCTCCCATGCCATAAACATAGTAGCACCCAAGAAGTAAATTGTAATCTAAAGGGCCTATGACTACCATCACGTTTAGATAAATGATTTTTCTTACCAAAGTAATAGGTAACTGAGGGAGGATCCCTAATAGTTGAATGGTTCCTCTATTAAAAGCCAATAGACTATGGGTAACAGGCACAAGTGGCGGAGACCCGAGTGCTTGCCAAGCAGTAGAGGAAAGGATACTCACTGGTGCACCTTCATCTATAATAATGTCAGATACAATCATATTACAAACTTGTACTATGATCTAGAAAGGCACATAAGAAGGAACACAGAATCCTGCCAGTCGATTCCAATCAAAGGAAGTGACCAGACTACTTGGAGGGGGTCCCGTAGAAACGGGAGAATTATCCCCTTGAGTTACGAGAACAGGAGGATTGCCCCCAAGATCATTGAAATCTGAAGAAACAAAAAGAACTTGAGTGGTATCATATTTACTCTCTTAGGGAAAGGTATGATTAACTGAAGGTGAAATTGGAGCAACTATTACCTCGACCTATTGATTTGGGTTGGGTATAGACTCATAGGATTCACTTTCATAGATAGTGGGTTTGACCGCTGATTGATTTTGGTCAGCCAATTCATCAACCAGTGAAGGATTTAGGGAGAGTTTTCTGTAACCAGATGGAAGTTGCTGTGGTGAAGCAAGACGGTTATCCAACACTTTTTTGGCTTCATTCAGATAGGGAAAAAGGTGAATGGGGTGATTCCTTTCACATAACCTACAAGGAAACTTAACTCTACCCTTCTTTCCATGAATTTTACTACCACTACTTGATGGTGTGTCACCAGCATGATATCCAGAAGTTGATGACACAGGATGGTGTGAACAAGCAGACCATTCTTCTAAGATCTGAGGAATATCAGGACAATTTTGAAGAAGATGGTCTCCCACACAAAGTTTGCATGGATATCGAACTTTGTGAGACTTAGCGGGTGGTTTCTCATCAGATGTTGCATTCAAAGCAATGGTTGCTTGGTTTCCCCTTTGTTGAATTTGCTTCTTCTTCTTCTTCTTTCCTTTCCTCTTCTTCTTAGCCACTTGGTTACTAGTACCAATACTTTCACCAGGCGAAGAGGAAGAAGGGAACGAAGAAACGACCGAGGAAGAAGGCAAAGGGTCAACTTTAGGATCAACTAGAGGTTGATTTCGTCCAGTTGGAGGTGTACTCAATTGCGGGGAAATCACGACATTTTGAACCAAGGAGGTTGAAAACAACCATACTGGCAAGCCAATGGTAAATTTCAGAAGGGACAATGTAGCCATATAAGGAGCACCAATATTTCCGAAAGGAGGAAAAGAACTAGGATTCCCATCAAAAGGAATTCCTTGGTTGATGGACTCCGAATTTGTCACCATATGTTTCAACCTAAGATCAACTAAGGAGTGAGCGTGGATGATGTTATCCGTGGTCAATTAATTTTATTTTAATCAAAGTAACATAACAAAACAAAAGAGGGATAATCTAGGCAAAAGGTTTACCAAGCAACTGTGAACTATAGAATACCTCCTGGCGAACCAAGAAGTACAGGTAGGCAATCTCCCCGAATGTTGTGTTCAGTGTATCATAGTGTACAAGGCGGCTGACTTGGTTACCTAAGGATGGATAGCAGCCTAGTGTTGTCCTCCCATATATACCCAAAGGTACATGGAGGCCCAGTCTGTATAAGCGCTATCTAATGCAATACCACACAGTGAGAACATTCCCATATACTTTACATACTGTAACACCGCCCTATATACCTGAAGGTACGTGGACGAGCTACAATATGCTCATGTACATGGAATGAGGTATCACACTTGGGATGTATTGTAGACAAATTAGCGACAACTGCTTTGTTTTACGACACCGGAACACGTCTCTAGCCTAGACCTCTAAATGTATTTCGTTAGGTGATAATGCTCCATTAGGTAAATTCAAATAAATTTTAAGTTGATCTTATTTAGAATTTTGCTTTCAAGGTTCACCACGTGATGTATGTTTGCAATTCCTAAAATGCAACTAATATGATAAGCATTCTTTCCATTCAATTTAACAATGAAAATCCTTAGCTAGTAGGGATAGAGCAATCAGATTTTGACAAAGAGAAAAGAACACATCTAATGCAATTTCCCTAGCTATTCCTTTCAAGCATTCACAAACTACAATATGAACGAAAAAAAAAGGAAATATGCACATACAATTAATCAATCTTTAATAAGAATGAAGACTTTGACGACAGTTCTGTTTCGAAGGAAAATAAGACTTTACGACACTTTCTTTCGAACAAAGATTAATCAACTATATCCTAACTTTGACTATATACTGATAATGAAAAAGAAGACATTTAAGAAACATTAATCAAATCAAAGTAGGGCCGACAAAGGAGATAAATTTTTTTCTCTAAGACATGACATCACTGATCAATCAACAAGCAAACAAACAGAGAAAAGTTGGCAAAAACACTTTCCAAAGGTGGGAATTTGACCTAAGGTTGATCAACACAGGTCAAAGAGGGCATAACTACACTGTAGAGCACTGTCTCTCACTCAAGGGTGCTCTGCAGAGCATTGTCCCTTGACCAAGCCTGTGCTCATTTCTGAGAGGCCACTCAAGAGTCATCTAACCTCAATTTTTGACTGAAATTCAATGCAAAAGAGCTGAAATACAGTCAATGAACACAAATAAAGTCTACAAGGATGTCTTAGGAGGTGGATAAGCTACTAGGAAATAGGATTCTTCCCCATTAAAGTTGCTAATTTGTTTGGAGAATTTAGCATCTACGGATAAACACTAATTCACTAGACAAGTAGTTGTGCCTAAAACAACAGTTTAAAGTGTTTTAGACTTTCCCTATAAGCAATCAATAAGAAGAGAGGATAGAAGCCTACCTGTATTTCCGCTTTCCTCTCGACTCCCTTGTATCGATTTCGTCACTCCTTCCCGTGCTTAAACCACTTAAAAAATACCATGTCAACACAACAGAAGACGAAAACCGATCAAAGCATATGATCCATTGAATATAAATGAAAGGAATCAAAAGCAATTCATACATATAAGTATTATGAAAGAACACAAGTATGGAAAAAGGTTCAAACACTTTATTAGATAGAAGAAGGAATTACAACCATCAGTGTCTGATTCAAAGTCATTCCTCCAGCTTGGATCCCATCCACATCACATCAAAAGAAATACAAGCTTGTGGCATCACATCATTTGCTCCAAAGTCAAGTCTCATAGCAGCATAATCTCCTTACAATTCAACATAGTCCAACCCTTGATCACTTAGATGAGTGGTCAATTTATAGGAAGATGAAGGAGGTTTTTTCACTAATGGTGACATTGAATGGACTTCCATACTTAGAATTAGTTCCATGGAGGAAGGGATGAGAGGATATGATGATCCTTAACTCATTCCTCATCCATTTTCGAGCTCATAGGAGTTGATAAGATAGGGAAACTTCTAGATGACTCCACAAGATAAGAATATTCCCAAACCCTATGTGAATTTCGTTCATTCTCACCCAGTGTAGGTGAAAGGGCCTAAGTGCTCTGCAGAGCACCCTAGTAGTGGACTTAGTTGCTTTGCAGCGCACCTTCATAAGGGTTTACCTACGCTGGTCCCTCTAGAGGCAACCTCTGGATATCTTCAAGTCATGAAACAGTCTGGGAAGGAGGCATTCAAAGGGTTGACTTGTTTAGGGCATGAAACAAATGATTTTAGAGTTTGATGAGTTCTAAATCACTGATTTGAATGTTGGATTTGATGTGCCCAAATGGATTTATAACATAGAGCCTAGGTCACTACCTAGAATGGAATGATAACTTAGGAATAGTAAAAGAACAGGGAAACAATGATGCATGAAATAAGTTGAACAAGACCTTAATCAAACCCCTACTAGCTGTAACACCCTCCTCACACATCTACCCAGTTACCAACCAACCAGGTAAACATGCAACGAGAGGCTACTACGATTGGATTCGACCTCCTATGGGACCTTAAGGAAGTGGAATCGACAGAACACAACAACCAACAAAAAACATCAGGAGACATGTCTACCACTCAGACATCCTATCCCTGGGTCCCACTGATGTTCTAGACATCTTAGGCCTTATCCGATCCCATGCTATAGGCAAGAGAGTGTCTAAAAAGCCAAATTCCCTCTCACAGGCTTGCCTGCTAGCAACAAGAGACTAAATTTGTCAGTGCTATGTCAGCGACTCTAGGATTTGAGCCACTTTTTCAAGTCCATAGCCCAGGTCACTACCCATAATGGAATGATAACTCAATAACAATAAAATAACAGGGAAACAATGATGAAAAATAAATAAGTTGAACAAGACCTTAATTGGATCCCTACTAGCCATGATAGGCATTTCATCAAACATATCATCCACATGTAACCTAGGTGTAAACAATAGAATTAAATGTAGGGATATCATACTTATCTGAGAATTTATATGAACCATTATTCCCTCATGCCATTCGCTACATTATCATCTAGTAGGCCATAGATACATTATCCATTCATATACAAGTAAAATCTTGCTGAGAGCCATACATAGTGTTCTCATAAAACACACATATAACCAACATAATAACAATAGAAATACTCATGAAAGTATAACCATATAGACCACATATAATCCATCAAAATTCTTATAGAAATACAAGGAGAAATAACCTTTCATTAATGATGCAAAATTTAAACCTGGGATGGGACTTCCAAATTCCACCCGAACATAGAGGCCAAGAAAAATTTCTCTTCAACCATTCACCCCTGCCGTATTCCAAGCATGAATGTGGCAATCAAACCAAAAGAACCAATCAGTGCATACCGAGGCTAAACCACCTCACCCTCATCAATAGAAACCAGGCTTTACCGTAATCCATCCTAGATCACTAGGCCAACACAATGAACACATCATAACATGCTTTATTGTGATCTCCACCTGATCACTAAGCCAAACAAGCATGGATGCCACGAGATTTCTCCACCTACATCTTGAGGAATTTTGCGGTCTGCTAGTCTCTCAAGCTTTACTGCAATCTAAATTATTAGGTGTGGAGACTGATTATCTTCTTTATTCAAAGGCATCGCCGCATTGGACCAATTTGTAATGGGATGACAATGCCACCTGTTATTTGCATTGTGGGGGGGGGCGCCCTTGTAAAATTTCCTTGTAAAATGTTGTAATTTCATAGTCAATCCGGGCATTTCATTAGGCAGAAATCTGAACGTAGAAGTTATGTTTAATTTAGGGTTTTTTTCCCTAGAAGTCAACCCATCACTATATATGAGGGAATTGTATTGCGGATATGTATATGTGTATTCTGAGCGAGAAAGAGAGAGGAGATTGTGTGAGAGAAAAGAGAGAATTACAATGGATTTGTTGTAGGTTGTATCTCTTCATTTTGCTGGATAATATAAAAGGAAAGACTGGAGTTTTCTCCATGGATGTAGCCCAAATTAGGTGAACCACGTATATCTATGTCTCTCTTGTTTTATGTGTTTTCTATGTTTATATTTCTTCAATATTTTAGGTGTTTGATTGCTCTGTAATATATAATGTGCTAACATAAACCTCAATCACTAGACCCTAAACCGAGACCCACTCTCTATGCTTTACCGCATATCCCAAACCTAGGATTACTTGGCCCAACGGAGAGAAAACCACCTCTTGGATTTACCTTATATCTTGCCATTCATTGGCAAGGATTCCTAAGCCCACCAAGGAAACATAATCTCGGCTTTACTGCAACCCACAATTTGGCTCATAGGTCACTAGGTCAGTGGCTTTACCACGATCAACATTCTGGTTCAAAGACTAATAGGCCATGTTCTCTATCATTCGGAGATCCACCCCACTCAGCTTTGAATCCATCTGAAAATACAGCTCAACCAAAACATGAGAACCCCTTCACACGATGGCTATCGGGAAATGACAAGGCTAGGCTTAAAATAATGTTACACCTAGAAAACCCATGCCACCACAGCAAAAGAACCACACGCAATACCATGCATGGAAAATATAGCAAGTAAAATACACATGCAAATCAATACTTGCAATGAATCCTGTTGTAGCTGTTTGATCGTGCCTTTTCCTGCTTGATCTTTTCTTCCTCTTACCTTCTTTGCCTTTCTTGATCCAATGCCAAAATTGCTCCAAGAAAACTCTATGTCCAAGAGTGTGTGTGTGTGTGTGTGTGTGAGAGAGAGAGAGAGAGAGAGAGAGAGAGAGAGAGAGAGAGAGAAGAGAGTTAACAACTGATCCTCAGTAGCCTTTTTATGAATGAGGCCTCTATTTGCTTCATTTTCCATTATTTTCCGTCAATTTACTCCTCACATGCAACCTGTGACCTTTAACCTCCCTTTTCTCCCAATTTCCATTATTTTCATAAATAAATGTGCCAAAAATGTCAGTTTTCCTTTCCAAAGCCTTATCCATTGCCTTTGCCAAATTTCCTAGCTATAAAATAATCAAATGAACACCCCATAGGATGTCTTGCCCAACATTTAGCTTGGAATAAGTGTCCCATTAACCATGGTTATTATTTTGCCTTTATTAACTTTTATTACATGGAATTTTCTCCAGGGATGTTATAAAACCCTCCCCCTTGGGGAACACCATCCTCGGTGTTAGATCACACCAAGAATTAAGCCAAAACTGGGTAAAAACAATCATATACTGCCCATGGAGCTTTATAATATAGCTCGATGTAGTATTCACATTGATCACCCTGCTGAAAAGTAAACCAACATCATAACAACACTATAACATGACATCATAATGACATGACACCCATACGGCTTATTGGAGATTTATAACTTAGCTTATGGTGGTATTTACATCCATATACATATGTACATATAGCAACATCACCAAAACATATACCAAAACATATACCAAAACATATCCCAAGACATATACCCAAAACACCATACCAAAATTGCTTTGCTTCAATTGGAGAACAAGGAAGGATACATAGGTCGCATCTAATCCGCCATTGATGTAGCTTCATAAGGCCTAGAGTGCTTCCATTACACTTTAACTTGCTCGATTGCTTAGTTCCAGAGCATGAGCACCTTTTTCTGCAATATACACTGAGGCTCTGGCTGGAATTATCCATTTGGTTCCACCTACAATACAGACCAGTCAATCACATGATCAACATCCTTAACATACTTCTTAAGAAATTACACATGGAAAACATCATGGAATTTCACTATTGGAGGCAGTGCAAGTCGATAGGCTATTGGACCAATCCTCTCAATGATACTGAAGGGTCCACAAAATTGTGGTGCCATCTTGGTACATGATCTAATCTGCAAGGAGCTCTTCTTCAGTTTGATGTGCAAGTACACATGTTCCCTAACCTGGAACACCTTGAACAATCTGTTCTGATCTGCATCGATTTTCTGCCTATCCTATGATGCCTTTAGATTCTTCTTTATAACCTGCATTTCCTATTCCATGTTTTCCAACATCTCTGGTCCAATCACACCCTGTTAACTGAATCACTCCAACTAATGGGAGTATTGCAACTCTGTTCATACAATGCCTCAAAAGCACTCATCCTCAACGATTCCTGATACCCATTTTTGTATGCCAACTCAACCAAGGGGAGATACTCTTCCCACTTCTACTATTGATGCATAACATACATCCTCAACATGTCCTCCAATATCTTGTTCAACCTCTTTGTATTTCTATCTGTCTATGGATGATAAGTTATGCTGAAGGCCAACTTTGTTCCCAAGCTTACAAATAAGTCCTTCCAAAACTTGGAAGTGAACTTCGCATCCTTGTCTAACACAATCTTCTTTGGAACACCATGCAACCTAACCACTTCTTTGATGAATACCTATGCTACATCACTAGCTGAGAATGTAGGCTTCACTGGAATGAAGTGCGAAACCTTTGTCAACCTGTCCACAACAACCATGATAAAATCATGTTGTCTCACTGTCTTTGGAAACCCTGTGACGAAGTCCATGGAAATGACCTCCCATTTCCACTATGGAATCGCGATCGGATGTAGAATTCCACCTGGATATTTGCACTCTTCCTTCACTCGTTGATAATCAAAACACCTATCCACAAACTATGCCAATAATAAAATTTCTTCACTGCAGTCAATGTCTTATGATAACCCGAGTGACTTGAATAAGATTTCACATGAAACTCTCTCAAGATCACCTTCTTGAGCTCGCTCCTATCTGGAACATATATCCTATCTCTAAATCTGACCAATCCATCCGATGTAAGACAATAATCTATACCTTGTGCACCTATACCAATACCTGTGCATGTATTTCCACCTGTAACTGTACCACTACATGTACATGTACCTGCACCTATAAAATCACCTGTACTGGTACCAACACCTTGCTGCAACCTGTGCACAATCTCCATGTATCTGACATCCTACTGACCTGCCTACAAGATCTTATCTTGTAGATCTATCCCATAGGAACTCATAGCTTCCAAGTGATTTACCTGTACCTGCATGTTGAGAGAATCTATCTGTTAGTGTCAGTCTTTGAAGCCTTCCACCAGTGATGAAATATGCTCTTACAAAGTGGTCTCAGAGTGTCAAAGTCAAATTTTGTCATTTCAGTGAGTTTTCAAGTATAATTTGGTCACTAGGTATTAGGTGTAGGGTTTGTTTTCACTCCTTCCAAAGTTTTCCAAATGTCGGTCCATGTCACCATTCACCTGAGTGTACCATCATTCAAAGAGTGGTGATCATCATTTCAAGTTCCAATGGATCATTTTACACCTTGTTTGTACTGCAGTTGTACTTGGGTAAAGCTCATTTCCCTCTCCTAGGGTTTTGAAGGTAATTTCTCTTGGATGGTCAAGTCATCAAAAAAACTTATATCCTGATGTTCATACACCTTCCCCTATCCTTAATGTACCTTATTGAACACTTCCCATCACTGATATCCCTCAAATTCCTCATTTTCCCACAACCCCTAGTTTCTTGCTACAATTTGACATTTTTCTAGACTAGGCCTGTGTTTTTCCCTTGTGAATCCCTTCCCCTCACTCAACATTTGAATTTACACTTTCCCCTACTTCCTAACATCCCTCCCTACTTCCAAAAATTTCTCAAGAATTTAGAAGCCCCTTATCCCCTTCATTTCACTTCATTTCAACAAATCCCTTGTTCCACACATCGGGATAGGTTTTACTCAAATGATGTTTCTAAGAACGAAACAATGAATTTGGAAAAGTGAGAGAGGTTTTTGTCCATTATAGGTCAAGGAAGAAAAACCTCCTTCACTTGTTACACATGTGTCATGGTTTTAGAGAAATGTCATAAATACAAGTTGCCTCAGGAGAGTTAATGCACCTCTGACGTAACCTTGGGAAAATCAAAATGTCTCCTAGCTTTCTTGGCCAAATGACTTTCTTGATGAGTCAACTGATATCTAGACATAAAGAGCTTTCTAATGGGCTATCATGAGCTCAATTTTAAGTTTAGGAAGACCTTCAAAAGCTGGTTGCAACAACACTCTGCATTTAGGTAGCCTCATTTTGCACATTTTGACCAGTCTTGGGAGATTTGAATTTTGATAGGGAAAATGACCTCCAAATTTGAAAATTCAAGATGTTCGGGAAATTAGATTCGATAATATTTCCAACAAGCTATCACGCGCCCAATTTGGACACCAGGAAGGTCTCCAAAAGTGGTATGAAAAATGGCGTTGTGCACCTGTCAACTGGCACTGCGCACCTGTGAACTTTTGGCAATGTAAAATTACGCAGGCGTTGCGCATAGAAAAGGCGTTGCGCACCTGGCAGCCAAGCTCTCAAACCTGTCAAATTGTTCCAAAGAGCACTAAATCACCTCAAACCTCCAAATTTCCTCTATTTCAAGTAAGTATCACTGCCATTCTTTCTTAAAAGAAGTTTTGCAATCAGTTATTGGTGAGTTTGTTTCTTAAGAAAGTAAGCCCTAATTGTCACCTAAAATATCTCATAAACCCAAAATCCCATTGTTTTATTGTTTTTTCCCCCCATCTAGTTGTTTTTACCTCAAACCTATTCCCCTTACATGATTCCCTAGACATTATTCCCTCTATATTTTCCCCACTTCATACATATACCCTAAACCCTACCATATTCCCAAACTCTATATCTTATGCCCTAAACCCTATCATAATCACAAACCCTACATCATTCATTAAATCACTCATTTCACACACCCCTATCCCATTCTTGTGCACCCTCATTAACATTCATCTCTAAAATCTCTTCATACTCATCATACCCTCATTCATTACTCCATCACTCCTCATTGACCATAAAGACAAACAGTAGTACAATAAATGGAGAGGGACAGTGGGTATGAAATGGAGGAAGAGACACATGTGACAGTTCCAGAGAGAGAGACACTCAGGGTAGAAGACCTCATAAGGGAGGAAAACATATCATAGAGGAGCCCACCAAATTGAGAAAGTTGCAAGCTTGCCCATTTACCCTTTCTTGTTTCCGACATTAGTCATGTTTACTTTTTGTGAAATGGTGAAAAAGGGTAAAATCCCATCATGAATTAGTAAGGTTGAGGAAGGCTTTGAGAAGAAAAAAGGAGAAAAAAAGAGCATGATAAACTCAAAATATTGGCTGAGTCTTCATTAGCTCAACAAAGCACTTAATGAGGTTGACTCTTGCCAAATTTGAAGAAATTTTGAGAATTTTTGGTCATTTTACATTTTTGGAAATTTTTACAGACGAAATTCCAATAGGTGCACAGTGCTGATAGCATTGCACTTCTGTTGGGGACACTTTCTTGCAAAAAAGTTTATATTTTTGGAATCAACATGGAAAAATATGGAAGCTCAGAAATTGTTGAGAATTTTGGACAAGTTCTAGGTCTCCAAAAGGGCAAAAAACACCCAAAAAGTGCCCTCTCTGCCACATTTTTGCCACACAGGAAGCAGTCTTGGGAGAATCAATTTTTGGAGGGGAAAATGGACTCCAAATTTAGAAATTCAAGTTGTTCTAGAAAGTAGACTCATCAAGCTCTCCAACAAGCTATCCTACACCTGATTTGGACTCCGAGAAGCCTTCCAAAATTGGCCTAGGAAAAGCACTGCGCATAGGATCAGTGGCGCTCTGCATAGGATGAATATTGCCAGTTTTGTTCCAAAATCCAAATTTCGCCTAGTTTTTCTACAAGTTGGCTTTTCATCTAATCTTGGATGAATTTATGATTGTAAATGATGCTATGCTATGTAAATGTAATTGAAAAATGACCTTAGATGGTAGATTCATCATTTTGAAGTGGTTTGGGGGTGAATGAATTAGTTTCCATGGTTTTAGAGGCAAGTTGTTCCACTGCCTATATTCCTGTTCCTAGTTTAGATATGGTTGAAAAAACCCCTTATTTCTTGGATTCGACCCCTAATGTCTAGCATAGGTGGTTTTCATGTCTATATTATGTATTTTCTTCCTCATTTGTAAAGGTTGGACTTTGGCAGAAGTGTTGGCACTCATTGAACATTTGTATCAACAGTTTGGCAAGGAATAAAACCAGGGTTCACAACAATTTTTGTGGGATTATTGTGACAATGAGTTTATGTATTGTTTCTTCTTTGTAATGAGTTTTTCTAATGTTTTATATGTATCCACATCTCTCTCTCTCTTCTAAACTAAATGAATCAAGGTGAATAGACAAAATACACTACTTTACAGTGCTTTGTCTTGGGAATGCATTTGGTTTTCAATGTTTTCACTGTTTGAAGAGGATTCATAGTTTTTTTATGCTCTCCTCAACCCCTGAGTTGTCTTAATCTACCATCTCAAAATATTTTGAGTACACAAACCCTTGTCAACCTCGCCCCACAGAACATGATTGTATCCCTAAGTTGATATCTTGGACCCAATCTGCCTTCTCCAATTTATCCAGCAACCAAAACCTAAAAAATTAAGGAAAAACCATAGAGCTACTATACCTAGCCTGAAATCAGCATTCATTTCAATCATCTCAAGCCCTAGTTGCCAATATCCTAATTGAGGTTGACAAGGAGAGAGCCCTCTCCCAACCTGGTAGGGCTAGCTACCAGGTTAAAAGTGGTTTGATGTTACCCTAGACCTGCCTTCCTTCAGCCTGAGGTAGATCAAGGCACTAATACTACCACCCTGTTATCTTTACCTTTGATGTACTCTATCTCGAAATAAAACTCATTGATCGTGGCCAACCATCTAACTTGCGTAGCGTTCAAATTCGGTTGATCAAACAAATACCTCAACCCAATATGATCACTCATCAGTACAAACCTCCTGCCAAGAAGATAATGTCTCTACATCTTCAATTCATGTATAATTTCTGCTAACTCAAGATCATTTGTCAGGTAGTTCTACTTGTGCTCGTTTAGTTTCCACGACTCATAGCATACCACCTGTCCATATATCATAAGGACTCCACCAAGTTGTCTCTTGCAGGAATCTATACATACTGCAAACTCTTTGTCTGGATTTGCAATCTGTAGCATATATTAGCATA
>APFE031348454.1:117435-132902 GCA_000404065.3 Pinus taeda
AAATTTTGCCAAGGGTGTACTTCATAGCTCCAAATATTCATAATGATGCAAGTTTGACAATAACCATAATTCATGATGTGCTTTCTCATTGGTTTGGTAATCTTCTTGAAATTTTGTATCTACAATTGGGAAACACTTGCCGTGAAAATAAAAGTCAGGTTGTTTTTGGATATCTAAACATGCTTGTTGAATTGAGAATTTTCAAAAGGTAAAGGTTGGTTTCCTTCTTCTTGGGCACACTCATGACCATATTGATCAGATGTTCAATCGTTTTTCAATCACATTGAGGAGGAAGGAAGTTGGGAGCTTGCCATAATTAATTAATGTATTAAGAAATCATACATGCCAGAGCCTACTTTTGATGTGCTGGAAGAAACTGTTGACATGCGAAGGTTTATTCTGGGATCATATGGTGAGGGGAAATGCATTGAACAACTTAATGACATTAGCTTCCAACATCAATTTCGTATCAAAAAAATTGATGGGAAAACACTAATATGGGGCAAGAAGTATTCAACTACTACAGAATGGGCACCGTCATCAGGATTGCAATTTTTGAAGTTCATTCCAGATCATCCAATATTTGCATCAAAAATATTGTTATTACAATCAGTTAGTGAAGTTCAGAATGCACATAGACAGAACAGGGCTATAAATTATTCTGATTGCCTGGAAGAAATAAAAAAATGTATTAGATATACATATGAGTACTTTGACATCGCTGATTCAATTTGGTGGGAGTCGTTTTTCAATAATAAAAGTGATATCATTTCGACAACAATAAATGAAGATATACCTTTGAAAAATCCATTTATTTGGCCACAAAATGTGTCGAATGAACATGAGGAAGTAAACATTGTTGAATAGCAACAATCTCAAGGTATTATTAATTCTTCACAGGCAGCGGAAAGACAGATGTATATTGGTTCCAAAAGATCTCATGCACAACGTGAAGCCATGGAAGACCTTTATAGGGGTTCAGTACAGGATATTAAGGAGGGTTGCATGATTGCAGTGCTAGCAGATGGAGATCCCAATGGCCATCCATTTTGGGTTGCTAAAGTTATAAAGGTCTTTACAGAAAATGAGGATGTTACAAGTGTTGAAGTACATTGGTATGCCACAAATACACACCCATTCAATGGTGTGTATAAGCCAGAGATGGTACTTGACAAAAAAAATGGTGGAAAAAGAAAAATAAAGGGTACAAATGTAAATCGCCGCCGCACAGACATATTAAAATTGGAGGATGTAGACATACTTGTTTATGACTTCAATTTAACAAAGAGAGGAACTCTTCGCTTCAAGACGATAGAGATTCTGAAAAGGTTGTTACCAGAAGGAACAGTGTTGACATGGGAGTCACCTGAAACCAGTCGTAGATCTAGAAGAATTTTGAAACTTGAAATGTTGGGCATGCATGTGGACTCAGATGGGGCACTAGTTGATGAAAGAGAAGAATATGGAACATCTTTGTCAGCATCCAGTTACTCATCTGAAGATGTGAATTATGATGGTGTGCCAGAAAACATGAGTGATTTTGAATAATTGTTTAAGACAGTTTATATAACTAATGTATGCATCGTCTCTTCAAATAAAATTAATGTTTTCCATATGGTGTTAAATGAGAAGTTATGAGGCATTTTTATGTTGTTGGATTATATGTCTTAATTATGATAAATTTTATTGTTTAAAATATCTACAATGCAATATTAAATTAGAGATATAAAATATGTTTTATTTAATATACAAATAATGACTTTTGAATGCATTTAGTGATGTAATTTGTTCATAATGTCATGGTTTTTTAATTTTATAGTTCAAAAAATTTCAATTTTTTTTGTATCTAGCATGTTATTGTTGAAAACACGTTAAATTTATACTTAGGAAAGAAAAATGATATTCTACCAAAAACATTAGTGTGTATTTTCCCGCATAAACAACTTTGTTTGACACATAAAAATTTGGCTTTATTAGCATTTTTTTTAAATATTGAAAATTGACCCTAAAAAAATTTCATTGTTCCAGTGTCATCACTTTCATTTTGAAGCTATATTTTGCACGAAAATTTCATAGTAAATTTTGTAGTCACTGCCAATTTTAAAACATGTTCAAAATTGACGCCTAAAAAATAAAAGCATCGTTCCAGTATACACACTTTTCGTTTTGAGCACTGTTTTTTATGTTTTTTTGGGGTTTTTTGGCCAGAGTTCCCGTATTGAGTTTATAGTTCCCGTTTCAAGTTTACATTGTTTTCTTTGGAAACCGACTCTATGTTCCAAAGTCATCTGGACTCAGGAGGCACCTTTTGAAGGAGTGCCACAACTCACCCTGGGCTGGCCACCCAGGGCAGCGTTGTTCTTTGACATTGTTGGAGAGAGGATTCTTTGGGAGAAGATGCGAGAGGATGTAGAGGAGTATGTACATATGTGCATCATTTGTCAGTAGGACAAATCAAATAATCAGAGACAAGGAGGACTGTTGCAGCCTTTACCGATTCCTGAGAAGCCATGGATGAGTGTCTCGATGGAATTCATTTCTCAGTTGCCACAGGTTCAGGGGTATAATGGGATTATGGTCATGGTTGATCATTTTTCCAAGTATGTCGTCTTTGTTCCTACAAAGATGCCTTGTGGAGCCGAGCGGACTACGGAGTTGTTCTTTAAGAACATAGTGAAGTATTGGGGGATGCCATTAAGCATCGTGTCAGATAGAGATCCATGTTTTACAGGCATATTTTGGACCACATTGTTCAAGTTAGTCGGGACAGAGTTGTTGATAAGTTCAAGTTACCATCCGCAAACAGATGGACAGACCGAGAGGATCAATGCATTCCTGGAGGATTACTTGAGACATTATGTGATGGCTGATCAGAAGAATTGGCCTGAACTCTTGGATATTTTTCAGTTTAGCTACAATATTCAAAAGAGTTTTGCGACAGGGTATAGTCCATTTGAGTTAGTGAATGGGTAGATGCCGGTTGCACTGCATACCGTAGTGACAGCGGGTTTTTTAAGGAGTCCTCATGTGAAGAAGTTCATGAAGGCTTGGGATGAGACCTTGGAGTTGGCACGGTTGCACTTGCATGAAGCTGCAAGGAGAATGAAGAAATGGGCTGATCAAGGAAGACGGGATGTACACTTCAGTGTGGGAGATATGGTGTTTCTCAAGATTACCGGGGAGCAGTTTCAGCCAGCCAAGGGAACTGCGAGCAAACTAACATGAAAGTATGAGGGACCATTCTGAGTGAAGAAGAGAGTGGGGGAAGTTGCTTATGAGTTGGGGCTTCCACACCATATGCACATGAAGCATCCGGTTTTTCACATGAGTCAGTTGAAGAGATGCAGACTTGATGCTGATCATCCAGAGAGAGTTGAACCATCGAGAGGACCAGCCGAGATTGTGGACAAGCCAGGACTGGATTTGGATAAGATTTTGAGCTATAGAACTACAAGGATTGGTTACCACATGAAACGGGAGTATCTTGTCAGATGGAAGAATGCACCGAAGGAGGAAAGCTGGGAATCGGAGGACTAACTTTGGAGATGGAAGAAGAAGATTGCGAAGTATGAACGGAAGATACTGAGGCAGTCGGGTTGTCGAGGGCGACAATGATTTCGAGTGGGGGAGGATGTAACGCCCTGCGGTTGATAGGCGACCGGGCGTGTCCTCCACCCGCTATGCAATGCGACTAAGTCATGGGAAAACCATGAGGAGCGACCAAGGGCGTGATATCTTGTTATATGGACGAGTTGGCGTTTCGAGTTTATATGGGTGAGTTGGGTAACTCGCACCACAAGCTGACCGAGAAAAAGACAAACAATGATCGATTGTTGATGGGCGGTCCCACGCCATGGGCGGACCGACCCACATGAAAGGTGAGAATGTTTGAAGTGCGCGTGGTTGGTGGAACAAAGGAAGTGTCAGCCGAGGGTGTAGCCCTACAACGAAGGTAGCATATAAACATGCGTGGAGGCTTGGCATTTTGATCATCCATCATTCAATCTCCAACCAACGAGCTAGAGGTGCGAAGTAAGGGAGAAGAGCCGCAGCGAGGCACAATACTATGCGCCCGCCCACCGGGCAAAGTCTACCAAGTCTTGCATGAGATTTTGACACGGTTGTGGAGCAAGGGTGGAGGGCATTCTAAGGCGCCTGCCCGCCGAACGATTTGACAATTTTTGGGTTGTATTGTGGTGAGGGTCTTGCACAGGTGGGCGCCCGACTCGGGTATAACGCCTGTTGAGTTATACTCCCGGTCATTGTAAAAATTCTCTGATATAATAAAAGACTGATTTTACATGCGATGTTGTTCTCTTGATATTCTATATTGTTGATGTTTGATATTAATGGATTCTGCACATTAATATGTTATTCATGTATAATGATGAATGTTAAGGCGTAGTTTGTAAAGTAAGATAACAATAGTGAATGTTAATTACTTAGGCAGTGCCGCACCCGGCCAATTTAACGAAAAAAGAATTGGGGGCGTGACAGGGGTGATCCCATTCTCTACTTGATGTCGAACCCAGTTAAACAAAGCATTTGGCTCTGCTCAGTAGCGTGCACAAACTTTGTTGATTACATCTATTTAGTTGTTGTGATATTTAAGTTAAACAAAGCATTCGTTTATGCTCAGTAGCGTGCACAAACTTTGTTGATTACATCTATTTAATAGCTGTGAAATTTAAGTTAAATAAAGGATTCGTCTCTGCTCAGTAGTGTGCACAAACTTTGTTGCTTACATCTGTTTATTCGCTGTGAAATTTAAGTTAAACAAAGCTTTCGGCTCTGCTCAGTAGCATGCACAAACTTTGTTGATTGCATCTATTTAGTAGCTGTGAAATTTAAGTTGTTGTTTCCAATGTGTCCTAGAAAATTCTAAGGGTTCCTTCCGAAAACTTTATATATTTGTCTTGTGTTTGGTAATTTTAGTAGTTACTTTGTGTCAAGCTTATGTGAAATTTTCTGGGCATATTTAAATGATAGGATACTTCAAAATATTCAAATAATAGCATTTTGACAAAGTTTCACATATGTGGAAGGTGAACTAATAGATGAGACATTAAAATTTCAAGTAAAGTGTTTCAGTGTGAACCATATTTCCCTTTCATCGGCTGGCCACATTAAATTTCCAGTGAAGTGTTTCAATGTGAACCATATCTCTCAGTTCCCTCACTCATTGGTTGTCAGTTGTTTCTAAGATTTAAACATAAAATACTTTTCATTTCTTTTTGAAAGAAATTCCATCCAACCTTCCCAAATCCCTTGTTTCGGGTCTCTAGGATATTTTTTTAAAGATGGTTATGAACGAGGACCCTCTTCGTATTGCCTTTTCTTTATACTTGAGGTTGACATCATCCATATTTCAGGGGAAAATAAGTTGCATGGAACAAGGCTGTCCAGGACCCTCATCGCTTCTGCTCTAGGTCTCACTTTAAAATAATAAAAGATAACCTTTGGAAAAGAGACTCCAGTTGGGTGCTAGTCGAGGTCGTAAATTTCCCTTTCTTTTCAATCTTTGGAGTAACTAACAAAGAGGGCAGAATGGGTTTTCCATTCCTTTCATAATAGGGAAAAAGACTTCTTTCGTCTAAATAAAAAGTAACACGTCAAAGCGTTTTCCTTTTTGAAACCACACTGTAATGGGAAAAAAACGGTTTTTATATATATCCAGGACTCTCATCGCTTTTGCTGTATATTTAACGTTAAAATAATAATAAATAACTTTTTGAAAAGACACTGTTTGGCGTTTACGGAGGTAGTAAGTTTCCAATTTTTTGAACTTTGGAGTAACGAAGAGGGCAAAATCCATTTTCCATTTCAATACAAATAGGTGAAAGATCCTTCTTTGGTGTAAATAAAAAGTAACAGATAAAGCAGTTTCTTTTTTGAACCACATCGTAATGCGTATATCTACCTAAAAAAGGATTCATATATTAATATTTTTTTAAATAATAAAAATTATTAAGGAATTTAGACTTCTGTGATCCATAACAATGTTTAGAGAATTTTCGGCGAAATCACATAAATAATCATTTGTCGACGCGTTTCGAACCAATTATATTTACTAATAAACTATTTAAATAAATAAATGAATTACTAACCAGTAGTAGTACTTTATTTATTTATATTATTTTTACCTAATTTAACTTATTTCTGGGAATAATAATAATAAAAATATAGCAAGAATATTAAATAATTTGACTGGGGTCCTAAGGTCAGAATTAGCCGTTATCAATCTAGCCGTTGGAGTCTCTGCTCAAACTATTTAACATGCTAAGCTGGATCGGTTTCTTCAACTTGTCCTGACGATGAACCACACTGGTTGGTTCGAAACGCGTCGACAAATGATTATTTATGTGATTTCGCCGAAAATTCTCTAAACAATAAAAATTATGTGATTTTTTTTCAAAATAGGAGTAATACTTAAAAACCATCATAATGATTAATTAAATTAATTTTTTTGGATAATTATTGAATAGTTAAAATAGATGATTGTAATTATTATCTTTTTAATTTATAATATATATGTATCTAATAAATATTAATTAATGAATTATATATGAATATTATAATGTAATTTATTTTATTCTTAATATTTTTACTTTTAATATAAATTTATTGAATATTAGGTATATATACAACTTTGTGAAGGAGGTCTCTACTAAGTATCGAGCTCCAAAAAATTCCAGGACTCAAAATCTCACCATGAGTGAGAAAATTATTGATAGTAAAAGTCACCAAATAATATAAAGTTTATAAAAAAAAAATCCTAGAGTTCCATATATGCCTCAATTGAATTTTGATATACAATAAGGTTTTTTTATGACAACTCAAGGAGATCCTCAAGTAGGTGGTGTAGGTGTTGTTACTCCACTAGGAAAAGAACAAACACTAAATAAAATTTTACAGCTCTATAGACTCTTTTTTCCTTTCCAATTACAAATGGAGTTAACAAGTTTCAAGTCATGGGAGACTCCAAAACCGTGATTCATAAGAAAACAAAAAATAATCACTATGGAGAATGTTTGTATTATCCCTATCCTATGAGAAATTCAAGAAATGGGTTTTCATTCAAACACGTCCTTTCTCTCTACCTCTTTTAGTTTCTTCCATGGCCAAGAAATAGAAGTAATGGAATGTTGTAAAGAGGTCATTTTTGGAAAGAAGGAAATTATTAGAATTTTTGTTTTAGTTATTTGTCTAATTATGAAAAATGCCTTGATCTTAGCTTTTTCTTTTAAGAAACCTATAAAAGAAAATTGAGGTAAGGCCATGTATTTAAAGGAGGTAAAGGAAAACATTTGCCATAGGTATAAGGAGGGTTCCTATTCTCTCATGAGATATTAACTGTGCAAAATTTGTATTCTCTTATGTGTGTTTTTGGGAAAAGTTTAATGGGAAATTTGGTTGTATGCGAGCATAGTCTAAACATTAGAATGATATAGGATTTGGGGAATGAGGTAAATTGTCCTTGCATCATTTTGGTTTTCTTTATGAGTATGCTAGCAATTTTTGTCTTACAAAGAAGCATATTCTTAAGTGAGCTTCTATCCTTGAATTTTGGATACCCTTCAATGGATTTCAACGTCTTTATCTTTAGTCATCTATCTCTTTGGACTCACAACTCGTTGGATTCTGGAAATCATATTAATTTTTGGTATTCATTATATTCCTAGATGCATAATGGACCATAATTGTGACTATTGTTATGCTTCTAAGGGTAAGATTTGGAACACACCTATTATAGATAGAGGTAAGCACATACTAAACCTTCGTGCTTGGGAGATGCAATCCTAAACTTCTATTTCATGTTTGAAAATGAAAAATATGGAACTCCATGCCTCCATTATTAACCCATTGAACATCCTAGTTAAATTTATTATAGATATTCCTCCTAGATACACGTCATTTCCACCTCACCCAAATTCCATGAGTGATAGTGTAGAGGTCATGGGTTTGACCTCCTAGGTTGAATCTAATGTTAGTTCTATGCTTTCTATGTCCTTGATCTCCTAGCTTTCATAGCACAATAGGTTGGAATTTACCCTATTTTGAAGCATAACCTACCTTAGATGGTAATCTTCTCATGATTCATAGGTTGGGTACAATTGCTATCTTTAGCTACAAGTTCGAAAGTTTCTAGTTGAAATCCTTTAATAAAGTCTCTAGCAATATATTTCTCTCTATTTCTTCACCCTTAAAGTGGAATTATCTTGATGATATTCCTATTCCCTATAACAAATCAAAGCCCTAGAAGTGCAATGAAATGTTAAGAAATCTTATAAAACTAGGGGTGATGGAGAGAGCATTCACTCCAATATTAAATGTTGGAATCCATGATGTCATGTAGAGTCCTACTAAGGGTGAAGAAATAGAGAGAAATCATAACACTATTTTTTCTAGCAAATATATTACTATAGACTTTAGCAAATATATTTCTACGGAATTTACGATTGCAGACAAAAGTATCTTCCCTAGACCTAGTGGATTGGTCCAGAACAACATAAAGCAAATAGAGTTTCCCTTAGAGAAATTGAAGAACGGAAATAGGCTTTCTTGGAATCTGTCGCAAGATTTACTTTCATCCTTGCTTGTAAGCTAAAATCGTAGATCCAAATGCTATAATTAGAACCTGCACATAAAACAAAAAAAAGCCAAAGATCCACAACATCTACATAGCATAATTCAATTACTCTATTCAATGAAGTAGCGAGGCATTGAAATACTTGAATGTAAATGTAATATAACATGAAAATATGATACTCTTTCTATTAATAGAAATAGGAGAGAGATTACAACCAAGAATAGTAGCTGATATTGAAAGGATAACAAGGTTGTACACTGCATAGACACAAAGGTATTCCAAATTTTTTGTAGAGGGAGACTCTCAGTTCATCATCAACATGGTATATAAGATACTGAATGGTACCCCAATGGATAAAGTACCTAAGATTTGGCATTTAGAAACACTCATATGCAAATATTCCTCCCTTATTGCCAACATATCAATCATTGTCCCATCACGTGTTCGGTGAATAGTAAATAAAGTCATTGATATTTTAGCTAATAATGGAAGTTTGGACTCCTCACCTGCACTATCCTCCACTTGGAAACACCTATGGAACTCCCCTCTTAAGGATACATGTGGGCAACTCTTATTGTACTCAGTCTCATGCACATTTTATTGTCCAACTTTGAATGTTTACTAGTCCTCTATACAACTTTCAAGCTCTTTACTTGTGCAAAGCTAAAACCAACTCCATTGTTGATTACTATACCCTTCCTCATGGAAAAATTTAGATTTGGCACATTTGTTGTTGGTTGTCAGAGTCTCCTATTTTATGCATAGGCCTTAACTCTTGCCATTTATATTTGGGGTCTCCTATTAGTCCAACTCCTCGAGCCTTAGCTTGACACTACTCTACTACCCTTGGCCAACATTCACAAATCTAAAATCGAATAACCTCCCCACAAGAAGTGGAGATATGTCAACAATTTCCATTTGACCGCTTGGAGAATAGGTTATACCTAGTAGGTACTTTCCCCTTGCAAGTTCGAAGCATGTGATGCATCCTTCAATCTTGGCTCCTTATGCCTACAAAAGGATTACTCATTCTAGTGCTAGATGCCTTCTATTGATGTATTCTTGACAGGTTTTGACTTGAGAAACATCCTTTGTGTGGTATTTTTTTCATATCAGATTTCTCTTGTGGTATTTCATCGCTCATCAATCTCATTTGGTGCACTTCACATGATATTCGACTTGTTTCAAGTCCTATGTGGCCTTCCTCTAGTTAACTCTCCCATGTTGTTCCCCTTCCCTTGTTATTTTTTACGGCCTTAGGGCCCTCCTCATGCCCTCCTATTTTTGTTCTTCCTCCTTGTTCATTGACTAGTGTCTTTCTCCCTCCCCACTCCTGGCCTCCTTCAATTCCCAACCACCTGGCCATTTTCCTCCTCGTGTGGTCTTTCTCTTTATAGTCATCGTCTGTTTCTTTCCTCTCCTAATTGCTTTCTCTCTTTTATGTATTGGATTCTCCACCATGACTCATCAGTGTGCGCATGCCCGTAGAGGTAAAACCTACTACAAGAAACATGCCACTGGGGGAAACACACGTACTCAACACCACCTAGAGGAAACTATGGTTCGGTTTCGTGACCTTACCCAACCATGCATATAGGATGAGCTTACCCACATGGAGAGAGAAATATTCTCTTATCGACACCATCTCCCAAACATAGAAGCTCTCACTGAGATGGAAAGCTGGGTGTGGGATATCAAGCAAATGCAAGAACATCTCAACTAGTACATGCACACTGCAGAGTTATACTAGGATTTGAAATTCCTCCTCGATAGAATTCTACTGGATCGATCTGAACATTGGGTAGACCTCCTTCACTCTATCGAGCATTTGCAACACCACATGAAGGACCTAGATCAAAGACATTGAGCATCATCCCAACATCCCACCCTAGACTAAGAGCACCCCTCGCAACAACCAAGACCCCATCTAGATTGCAACTATGAATTATGATCCCTCTACTTTGTCTTATGTTATGCCTAGAATATTATCATTTTTTGGTATCAATGTGTATTCTCCTGGCCAATTTGAACCACTTTTAGTCTTTTTGGGTTTTTCTGAACATTATGTTATTGTATGTCTCTCTACAAAGAGTGAACTTTTGGTTATGGTCCAATCGTCCCAATGAAAAACACCCTATACACTTTTGTTTAGAAAGAAATAAAACACCCAAAAAAACATTATTTATAAATAATAACATTTTCTTTTTAATCATTCACATTGCAATTACTTTGTAATATTAAAATAGAATCTAAAACTAATATTAATATTCTAATACTTGAAAACATTTAGTATTCTTAAACTTAAGTGATCAAGTTTTTTTTCATATAATGATGTAGCCTTTAACTCAAGATTTTTAAAATCTAACTCAAACAAAACATTGGTTTTTGTGCATGTTTTATTTATTATAATATATTAATAAAGTTATATTTTTAATTATTTTAAAATAAAAAAATAAACTGTAAAAATAAATAATTCTATTCAAAATTACTCATGCCAACCAATATCCTAATGGAGTACTACCAGTGCTATCTCCCCACACCACCTTAATGAAGCTGGTATCGTGGAACATACGAGGCCTCAACTCTAAGGGTAAGTTGAGGTACTTGAAGGAGAAAATTTAGAAGGAGAAATTGGATATTCTAATACTGCAAGAAACTAAAGTAATGCAGGAAAAGCTCAGTGAAATCATAAGTAGAAGCTGGCCCATGGTGGAGTATATGGAGCTAGATGCAACGGGTATTGCACGAGTTTTGTGAATCCTTTGGGACTCTAGATTTATTTCCTTCAGGAACTAGATTTCTTATCCAAATACCATTTCTGGCCACTTTGAATGCATAGGATCCCTAGAGAAGGTTTGGCTAACAAGGGCTTACGGCCCCATGTTGCCAGGGACAAATATTGATTTTCTAAGGAGCTTGCAACATCTAAAGGAACTCTTTGGTGACTCGAACTACATTCTGGATGGGGACTGTAATCTAGTTAAGGACATGGTAGAAAAGAAGGAAGGAGTTAGACAATTGGATTTGATCTCCCTTTCCTTTCAGGAGACTATCCAAGATCTGGGAGTAGAAGATGCTGATTTTTTTAATGGTTCCTTCACATGGAACAACAGACAGGGAGGTAAGCCCCATATTTCATCACGTCTGGATCGTTTTCTTATTTCTGATAATATCCTTCAATAGGACCTATTCTTTCAAGCATCGATCCTCCCCTATCTTGAATCAGAATACTGGCCCATATCCTTAGAAATTGACTTGAGGAGGGCTCCAAGGAACCGCCCCTTCCACTTTGAATCTTTCTGGCTTGAAAATCCATAATTCCTTTCTAAGCTGGAAGCATGGTGGAAAGACATCCAAGTGATTGGCTGTAACCCAATGGAAACTTTCCAACTAAATATTAAGGAATTAAAAGGGATAATCAAAGAATGAAATTGATCCGATTTTGGCAATATACATCAAGAAAAATGAAAGTTGGAGGAAGAAATGTGATGAATCCAATAACGAATCATCTTGGAAGGGCGGACTTAAGCCCTTTCTACTTAGGATGAAGAGGTACTAAATGACCTTGAGAAATGATGGAAACATGAGGAAATCCCATGGAGGGAAAAATCAAGAGTTCAATGGTTGAAATACGAGGAGCACAACACAAAATTATTTAATAGGACTATGTTTAAATACAAATAGTTTAATCATATATTCTCCCTCAATGGATCTGATGGTCGACAGATGTTGAAAGAGTTGAATGGCCATTTCCAAACTCTTTTCACGAAACCTAATGAGGACCAGAGCGATCCCATTTCTAGAATCAGGCAATCTATTCTGAAATTAATCTTGGAAAATCAAAATGAGGCTCTCATGCAAGACATCTCCTATGCGAAGGTGGAAGAAGTTGTTCGGGCACTCCCCGCGAACAAATCTCATGGTCCAGATGAATTCACTTCTAAATTGTTCAAAGAGTGATGGCACTTCCTAGGGGCTGAAATCCATGAATTAGTGGAATTCTCCTGCCACTCAAAATGGATCTGGTTGGGTTTGAGTGCAACATTTCTCACTCTTATCCCACATATAGGTGCGACACTAGATCCAAGTGGTTTCCAACCAATTTCCCTATGCAATGTTATTTATAAAATTATTTAGGCATTCTAATCCGGCAGCTAAAACCCCTATTGAAAAATATTATAGGGCTCGAACAGTCAAGTTTTGTGGAAGGTCGCGAGATCATGGATGGTATGTTAGTGGCCCATGAAGTAGTTCACTCTCTATCCTCATCCAATTCTCTAGATATGCTCATTAAACTCTATCTCTTAAAAGCTTATGATCGCATGAATTGGAACTATCTTTTGTCCATCCTTGATGCCTTCGGCTTCTCCCCCCATGGATTAGCTGGGTCAAATCCATGATTGTAACCCCCTTTTTATTCCATTCTTGTTACTGGAGCACCCTCTCGCACCTTACATGAGTGTAGAGGTTTGCGACAAGGGGATCCCATATCCCCCTTTCTCTTCATCATAGTAGTTAAAGGTATGGGTAGACTCATAAATGTGATGATGAACTCCCACAGTATCCAGGGCATAAAACTCTCCCAGGAAGCCCCTCCTGTCACTCACCAAATATTTTTAATGACAACATGTTATATGGATAACCAACCCTTAAAGAAACCAAGAAATTTAGTTCCATCCTTGAGGAGTTTTAGCAGGCATCAGGCACACTGATCAATGACGACAAATCAAATATCTTATTTTTTAACACTCACCCAAGGGTGCAAATCCATCTAGCTTGAACCCTTGGACTCAGAATTGGCTCACTCCCAAGCACATATCTCGGGGTCCCTCTGGTATCTAACTCCTTAAATATCGCTTATTGTAAATACATGCTCAATCGCATTGACCAGAAGCTCTCTAGTTGGACCTTTAGGGTTTTGAATTCTATCGGTCAGCTTGTCCTTTTGAAATTCGTCCTACAGGCTACCCTGATATACCAACTCTCAGCCCTTTTGAATCCTCGAAGCATCTATAAGGATCTAACTGCCAAATTTTGGAGATATCTTTGGTCAAGACCACAAATTGGTGGAAAATGGGCTCTAATGGCATGGGACAAATTATGTAACCAAAGTTCCATGGAGGCCTTGGGATAAAAGATCCAGAAATATTGTCACATACCCTTAGTTCTAATGTGTGGTGGTGGTGGCTGCAGGGAGGCCAAGATATCTCGCAGATAATTTGGCCATTTAAATATGGCACTGTTGGTTGGAAGCACCATCTAAATAACCATCATAACCTACCAAATTTCTCCTCTATTTGGAATCATGTAAAAGAACATAGGGATCTTATACAGGATCACAGTTTTTGGGAAATCATGAATGGGTGCAAGGCTAGATTTTAGGATGAGGCATGGATTCAACACCCCAAATTAAAGTAGGAGGAAATTCTTAGGGATATACAAGCCTTTACCACTCATTTGGGAGCTGGGAGAGTAAAGGATTTCTGTAAAGAAGCCAACCAGATGTCGAAATGACAAGAGTGGAAATCCTTAGTGCATTGGCCAACCCATAAACCACCTATGGATTATGAAGCCCTCACTCTGATCCTCCAACAACGCCCTATTTTCAACAATGGGGAAGCTAACAAGCTGCACTGGGGTAATCTTAAGACAAGAATGTTTTCTCTTAAAGAAGATTATTTGATTTTATCTACCTTAAGGGATATGAATCATGATCCTTTATGGAAACAAATCTGGTATTCTAGGCTTTGGCCAAACATTTAGTTATTTCTATGGTTAATCGGGAAAGGAAAGCTTCTCACATGGGACAAAAGAAAACAAAAAAGAAATTTTGTGGTCCTTCTCAGTGTCCTCTTTGTTGTAGTGAGGAAGAAATAACTGATCATTTACTGAACTTCTACTCAAAGGAAAGGGAGATTTAGGGCCAGATTGCCTCATTGTTTGGGGCGATTGACCAGTCGAATAATAGTCTCAAAGAATCAATGGAGATGTGGCATTGGACGCTCTTTAAAAACCCCATCGTCACTAAGGGCATGGTGTATTTCACAAGTATTTTTCCTCTGGAACCTTTGGAAAGCAAGAAACCGAGAAGTATTCCACTCAGAAGCCATCAAGGGGGACCAAGTGTGGAAAGTTGTGCTATGTAATATGAAGGAAGCCATCTCTATTTCCCATTGGCCGAAGGATGATTGGAAAGTGAAGGGTAGGGAGTGCAACATTTTGACGGATCTAGCTCTTAGCTTGGACTCCATTGCTCTGGGACTTACTGGTCTTCCACCAATGAGGGAACGCTCACCCAACACCTTCCTCCAACCCCCACCGAGGTTCTTCAAAATTAACTTTGATGGTGCCTCTAAAGGCAACCCAGGAATGACAATTCTGAAGGGTGTAATTTGTAATGAAAAGGGGCAAGCGGTGAATTTTTTTGAAGCCTCATGTGGTAGTTCCACTAATAATGTGGTTAAATTCCTAGAAATGGAGAAAGGATTGCAAGTAGCTCAAGAAATGGGAGTGACAAAACTGCAGGTCGCGGGAGATTAAAAAATTCCAATCTCCATGCTACAAAATTTGATTAATGGGTCCCCTGGATAGAGTGATCAAGAGTTCGAAGCTTGAGCTTATCGGTGAGAATATTCACTCCAAGCTCCCCTCCTTCGAAAATGTAATCACATAACACATTGACCGAGAAGATAACAAGGCAATGGACAAAGTCACCGACTGGGGAAGTGATCATTAGGGTAAGAAATTCATCGAGGACTAGCCCCCACTTTCACAAGACATCCACCTTTGGGAGTGTAGAAGGATCATGGCTTCAGAAGAGGCTTCCCCGATGGGGGTGATAAACCAAGCTAATGAAGTAACACATTCATGACTACCA